>PVJD01000056.1:600000-782281 GCA_004026545.1 Mormoops blainvillei
GGGAAGAGTAATGTAACAGATCAGGTGAAACACAGAGTTTCAAAAAGAAAAGCGCTCTGGAGATTCTTAATTGCTGCCCCCCCCAAAAAAAAAAAATCAGAGGCAGGAAATTGTCCATTGGGTTTGCTAACATGAGAGCCAGTCGTGACCCAAGCCAGAGCAATTTTGGGGAAGAGTGTGCAGCGCAGTTACAAACGCGTGTGGCTGGGAGAGTTGTTGGAGGACCACATCATGCTCAGAAATTAATCCCAGGGAGATTAGGGTTTATGTGTGAAAATTTAAACCTTTTAGAAAAAGTAAAGAAGAATATCTCATACCTTTTTGGTAAGAAAGAAGTTTTTAAGTAAGAAACAAAAAGTACTAACATATGAGAAAAGACTGATAAATTTAACTGCATTGGATTGAAGTTTCCATTCATTGAAAGGTACATCAATAAAATAAAAAGACAAGCAATAAACTGTAAACAATATTTGCCATACATTTAACTGTTTAACTAACAAAGGGTTAGTTTCCAATTAGTTTATATATATACACACACACACACAAACACACACACATATGTATATATGTATATGTACCCACACATGAATATATAAAAATCCTTACAAACCTGTAAGAAAGGCTAGTAATCTAATAGAAAAATAGAGAAATGGAATGAACAGACATGAAACAAAATGAGGGATAAGCGAGAAAAAGGTACTCCATTTCTTTAATAGTCAGGAAAGTGCAAGTTAAGAGCATAATCAGATGTAATTTCATACCCATTTGATTGACAAAAATGAAGCAACCTGCCTATATCGAGTTTGAGAAGGATACAGAACTATGTGAAAATTTATATACTGCTACCAGGATAATAAATTGGTACGATGACATCAGAAAACAGTTTGACATTTCCTTGAATAGTGGGATATTTGCATTCCCTAAAACCAAATAATTGTAGCCCTAGATGTATACTGTATTTGTAATATCTCCAAACTAGTTATCTCCGTTTGTATTATAAAATATTAGATAATACATTTTTAAATGAACAAGAGAGAGTAATCAGCCAATGTAGACTACCCTTTTAGATGCTTGGCTATGAAGGAAGAGAGGTAACTTTTGGTTTCTATACAATTCACTACTCCCTGGTCTTTTCTGGACATATTCCTCCTCACATGTGACCCCCAGGTTTGGTACGTGACCCTCTTGCTCCCGGGTGGTTCTGGCTCTTGTACAGTGTCCATTGTTGGTGCTGTTGATTACCTTGACCTTCTGAGCAGCCCATTCCCATGTTGCATCACATTGAGTTTGCGGTCAATTTTTGGACCAGTCTGAGAATCTAACCCATATTTAAAGCACTGTTTCTATGGGAAAAAGGGATTCTGGACTTTTAGATAAGCTAAAAATTGCAGTAATGTATTAGTGAGTAGTGGAGTCAAATTTTCAAATTTTTAGAGCTTTCTGGCATTCCGGGAAAAATAGCTCATTTTTTTCAAGGCCCTTTGGTATGAGAAAAATAATCATAGATAAGGATGATGCTATTATTTATATATATTTTTTATATGCAGTGTTCCAAGTGTTTTGAAGTTGTCACAGCTGTCTGGGAGAGACTCCACAAAGAATATTGCCAATATTATTTTTTATTTTTAGTAAATATTCAGTACAGGCTAAATCAATGCCCCATTAAAAACACTTTCAGAATTGGGTCTGAGTCATCTTGGGTTTTTTTTTTTTTCTCTAATCCATTTGTTTTGTAGACGGAGTGATTGAGTGGTTTCTTGATTGAGTGATTTCCAACCTTGACTCAAACCGACTATCACATGCTAAACCCGTAGCTTGATTCTATCAACTCTAGTGAGCAAAGTGAGAGCAGCTCTGTAGATGGAAAACCTTCAAAGATCATCATCATCAAAAGGCTCTGGTTGAACCTGCAGCGTCCATGGCGCTGTGTGGTTTCAAAAAGGCTGCTGACACTTCAGAGTAAGTAATGAGTAAATATCCCAAGGAAAAAAAACTTAAAGAACATGTTAACAAAATGCAGTGTCTAAAGTTTTCACCGTTTGTACTTCCTGAAATTTTTACTATTTTCCTTACAAGCAGACTGAGCATTTTAATGTGTAAAAATCTCTGTACATATTTTGATTATTAGAATCATCCTGTGAGATCAGCAAAGGGAAATCACCATCCCCATTTTAAAGATAAAGAAGCTAAGGTTTCGGGATGGTAAAAGACTTGCACAAAGTTACAGACCTAATAAAAAATGGAGGGGATTGATCCCAGGTACATCTTCTGAGTCCAAGTTCAGTGTTCTTTCAACTATACAACACTACAACGTTGTCAGCCAGGTATGATAAAATGCAGTGGAGATTACCAGGTTCTGAAATTTTAACTAGATGTGCTCTTCTTTCTTCCTCCATGCAACCGTGTTGCAATGTTTAGTTGACTGGTCATTAACTTCAAATGGTTATTATCATAACAGTGATGTAAATTCATTGTATTTAGCTTTTTAAAAGTAACTCATAAGAAAGTCACTTATATATTTTGTACTGAGCTAGTTTTTTAATTAGGTAACATTTACCTCTTAATATCAGGATATCACAAAACTTCATCTCTGCAGTCTCTCACACTCCTAAAATTCTATGATGTGATTTGTAAAAAGTGACTGTGTATTTTTCTGTAGCAGTATCAGTACAAGTAAAGTACACTTTTTACATTATCTAAATTTGTGTAGACATTGCAATACATTATACAGGTATTATCTCGTTCAGGGATTTTCAAACTTTTTCACATCATTACACATATAAACTAAGTACTAAAGTTTTGCAGCACACCAAAACACCTATTTTTTGCTTATCTGACAAAAAATATGTATGATTTTGATTCATTCTCACTGGATGGCCATTGTTGTGTTGGGTGTTGTCATTTTTGTTATTTGAAAATCAAAGGGAAAAGAGGTCAGTGCCCCTGACTAAATAATTAGGCATTGTGCATTGTGTGTTTTAGAAATTCTTGCAGCACGATGGTTGAAAAAAAATCACCGATCTGATTTAATGCTTACAACAATCTTTGGGGTAGGTCCTTTTGTCTTTTACAGATAATAATCCAGAATCTAGTACCTGAGTAATCTGCCTTAGTTTACCCAGTTCATAACTGCACTAGGATTTGAACAGTCTTGTCTATTTTTTCAGTCTGTACTAATAGCTCATTCTCTACTGCAGCACTTTTGTATTTTTAAGAGAAAAGTCTGAAGTCTAGGAAACTGGAATCGAGGAAGCATTGAAGCAACACTTAAATGATGCGGCCTGGAATCTGGTGTCAAGCCTTCATGTCTTCCAATGTCATGGGGAAAATTCAGGCTTCTGAGTCAACCTGTCTTTAATTGGGGATCAAATATGAACCTTACAGGGTTGTTATCAAAATTAAATCAAATAACAGTGGTATGAATTTACTGAAGTTTAATAATAACTAACTTGCTCTGGAAGGCTTTTATACATAAGTCTTAAAGAATAATGGTTTCATGTATTCTCTTAATTGTCCTCTAGGATGCATATTCTAATAATCCATAAATATAGTGTTGGCAAATGGTGACAGCAGTACCTGTATTATAGTGCTGTCATAAGTAGAAAACTTGGGACGCTTTCGCAAATAGTCTATGTTCAATAAACATTAGCTACTACCTCTAATACTTAAAAATTAAATAATACATATGAAAATCTGCTATGTAGCATGCTCTCAATACATCAGTTTTTCTTAGCCTTTAATTCTGCAATATGTCACTTAGGATACTTTTTGTTTCAAGGAAACTCACAAAGAGTATCCAGGAAGACCAATCGTCTCATATACCAAGAAGACTGAAGGCAGGCAATTCCGAGGCGGAGCAGCATTGCGGGAACCCAGGTTCTTTCCCTCTTCTTGCTCAGCAGTCCTGGCTTCTTCTTTCCTGGTCTCTGGCTGGGTCCACATCCCAGGTATTCTGTGTAGACCTAGCCATGCCAAGTAGAAAAAGATGAAATTTTTCTTCCAGGGCTTATTCTCTTCTAAAAGACCAATAGAAGATGGGAATTTTGACACAACCCTTTTGAAAACATGTTGATGTTCAGGGGAATAGAATTTACATAGCTGGTTGTGACTAAAAAAAAAAAAATCCCCTTCCTGGGGTGAGGGGAAGGGGCTCAGTCTCCCTTAATACATAGGGTCACTTGAGACTTGTGCAGAATTAGGGTTATGTTTTCCAGGAAGAAGGGGCTAGGGGCATGGCTGAGAGATAGGCAATTAAAAGCATACATATCGCCCTTGCAGGGACGCCCAAGCTTTTGGTGTCTCTGTGCCACGCTGGAAGAACAGTTGTCTTGGGCCACACATTAAATACATTGTGACGCAAACTCACAAAAAAGAATCTTATAATGTTTTAAGTAAATTTCTGATTTTGTGTTGGACCACATTCACAGCCACCTTGGGCCGCAAGTGGGCCACAGGTTGAACACCCCGGCTGGAGAGTGAGGTGAAAGTCTCATTTGTAGAAGGAAGGTCAAGGATTCTTGGAAATTAATCAAGGTAGGGAACTGGAATAGGAAAATGACTTGTATGAATTGGGGCTCAAGTTAAGGGCTTAAACACAAGGAATAGAGCCAGAATCCAGGAACTGGGAGCTGTAACAAAGTAAAAAAAGTAGCAGAAATCAACAAGGGTGACGTAAGCCTCAGATGTTAGCTTAGATGTTATACCATAGGGGCATCTGAACTTTTGGCCTTCCTGGGTCTCATTGGAAGAAGATTTTTCTTGGGCCACACATTAAATACACAAACACTAACAACAATTGATGAGCAGAAGAGTTTTAAGTAAATTTACGATTTCGTGTCAGGCTGCATTCACAGCCATCCTGGGCGGCATGGGGCCTGTGGGCCGTGGGTTAAGCCTTAGTCCCAGGATCTTGGTGATAGCTGAACACACAGGTAGGATTCAAAATGGAACCAGCCCTCTCTCTTTCAGCTGTGTCTTTAATCTGTTATCTTCTACTGGTTCCTGCCCTTCAGACAATGAGGCAATGAATATACTCCTTTCCCCAGCCCTTAAAATGAAGTCTTTCTTGACTTCGTTTCACTAGAGTTTTCCTCCTTGATTGCCCCTTGCCATTTTCCTGACTGCCCTCACCCCCCACTGGCATCTAGAGTCCAGAGCCTCTCTGTTCATACACCTGCGCAGTGCCCCCTATCCGCCAAGGTAACACTGACTGCCCGGCCCTCACATGTCAGTCAGCATCCCTCATTTTGTATGGAGCGCTGACTTAAGTCCGTGGAAACTCATCAGACTCCTGTGGTAGTGTGGTGATGTAACGTGCAGGAGTAGTGTGCCAGAAGGCTTCTCTTTATTTAAAAAAAAAAAAAAAGCGCAATGATTGTTGGCTGTCAACCTGATATGTTCTGGCACCAAACCAAACCAAGCCTGGAGCCTTTCGAGGATTTCAAGGCTGTGGAAATATCTTAATTATAATATGTTGTGCTTTTACAGATATGTTTTTCTGAAGATCTCATGTAGTGTAACCTATAATTTCACAATTAGCCCTTGTATGGTATGTAGTACATGAAGAGTCAACATAGGGCAGAGTGAGGAAATAAGGAAATCTAACACACTTGGCAGCAGCAGCGCTGGCAGAGATGAGGACAAAAATCTGCATTCTTTACACTAACTGTGGCGCAGAACTGGTTCAACAATTTCTGTTCTCGTAATCCCCTAACCTACCTATTCCTGACCCCACCAATAGGTTATAAAATGTGTTTATCATTTGGCAGATGACAGCATTGAACAGTTTATTGTGTGACAAATTACTTTAAGAATTTAGCTAGACAATGCTTTTGTTATAGAGTCAATAATTATTGTTTAGTTAACATTAAATTATAACTGATTTCTGAATGAGCAGACATTGTAAAGGGTCTGGCACCGATAACGCCCCTTTTTATTGCAAAATCTTTTATTACAAAATCATAAGCATGTAATTCTGTAGCACAACAGTATCACACTGAAGCACACCAATGACATTTTAGGTGAAATGTTCAAATGAAAACTATAAATATTACACTCATATTATTACCATAACAACCACACTCAAGCAGGTGTTACTTCTGCCGGACCCTGTATACAAAGATGCTCATGTATTTTGGGAGAAAACTATTAGTATAAGGCAAATACATTATATATTTGGGTGTGTAATTGTAATGAAATTTAACGGTGAGTGTTAAAATATGTAGCTTGATGCCTGTTAAAATTAGCGACAAGAAAGTACCTTTATAATGCTGATTCAGAAGAGTCAAGGTTACCCACACTGAGAAGGACATTTATAATCAGGATAGGAGGTGCCTTGACCTTGAATGACCTAGGATCATTCACATCTTCTGTTTATTCCTGTTTGGGCTGCTTGGTTGTACCATACCTAAATGATTTTTAGGTTTCTTGATTCGGACTCTGTCCAGTACCCCATTCTTTCCATCATTATTTTAATCTGGGTCTCTGACTGCCTTCAGTTTGCCCCTCGCCATGCCTAACTTGGATCTGTGTTCATAGTTGGCCTCAGCTGGCCGACTCAAGCTCTGTATCTCATGAGACTCTTCGGCGGATCTCAGCTCTTAGATGCCAACCCAGGTTCTCCCTGAATGACCTTATGATACCCACGGTTCCTGTCTGTGTGAACTTTTCAAGATATGACCTCCTCTGGGCCACTCTTGCCCTCGCATCCTGCTGGGCTAGCCTTCATATTTTGGCCTGACCTCTCTCACCTACCTGGTGACCCAGCAGTAATGTGGCAGGAAACCTGAGGATGGGATTGGTTTGGGGACTGGAGTTTAGAGAGAGTAAGGCCAGAGGTGTGCTGTAGTCTAAAGGAAGGGAGACATGAGTTGCCAAGAAATGGATAATCAAATCTGGGCAAGTATTGGGACAAAGGTCAAAACAGTATTCAAACATGAGAGTAAGTTCAGGGGTAAAAATGTGTCTGGAGATCAATCCACAGGAAAGGGCCAGTAACATATGATGTCGAGTAGTCATTGTAAGAGTTTTTCCTCATTCACCCTTTTTTCAAACCTTTGTCAGAGTATAAGGTCCAGTTTAATAACATGAATCCATTTGTGGTGGGAAAATGTAGAGGAGAAGTCTTATTTCAGGGAAAAAAGGATGCAAAGTAAAGCAAAAACAAAACAAAACAACAGTCTACTGTTTCGAACTATGAAGGTAGAGGATTTGCTCTAGTGAGCTACGGATCTAATGTTTGTTATATGTCTCTTAAAGATGTACAGACTTAGGATTAGAATTTGGGGCGAGGCTGAATGTGGGGTTAAGGAACATTGAGACAGAGAGGTGGGTGGTCATTATCTGTGAGTAGGGGCTTTTTCTAAGGTTACTCTTCTCAGTCTCTGATTTTCTCTCCCACTGCTGCCTCCCCACCCGTTTTTCCCCTAAGTAGATTATTTTAATAATTTGAACTCCACATGGTAGATAATTCTAATTGCTGCTACTCATTCCATGTAGACTAGATTCAACTACCTTCCTACTAGTTTTGCCTCTACCTCATTTTTACCCACTTAAAAAAATGATTTCAGAACTTGAATAAGTGACAGTGCTATTATGGGAATATCCTTTAATCTGCTTTAATTTACCAAAAAAAGGAATTCACTTATTCTTAAACCTTGGTACTTTAATGATTATTAGAGGTAATAATCATTGTCTGAGATATGGAGCCATATCTCAGAATAGTCATGATGCGTATTACTTAACGAGTATAATTTAGTGCTTTAGAATTCAGTGCCTAAACTTCTGAAACTGAGCTTGGCACACGGTGGAGGCTCAGTAGACATTCATTTTGTGTGAATAAAAGATTTGAAGATTTTGTCTTGATAAGTAGGTAGGACAAATTCTGTCACTCCTTTGGTCTTCAAGGTGAAGTAATTATTGATTCACATATAACTCTGTCCAGGTGCTCATGCTGCTTTCCAACAGAGCTGAGTTCACATCGTGGCTTAGTGTGGCTTTAGTTCTCTAATTTTTAACATTTCAGTTGTAAAAAGAAGATAATAACTGAATTTACCTGTAAATTGGTTGTGGTTTTAACTAGGCAGTGAACGTAATGTGTTTAACCTTCAGTAAGCTGTCTGGTACATTTTCACATGCTATCTTGTAAATGCTCAATAACTGTTAATTTATCATTAAAATAATTTTAATAAATACATGGAAATATAATATTTGACATACAATTATTATGTAATGTTTTATTATTAAGAAATATTAATATTTCCTACACAGTCAATTCTGTTTAGCTAGAGACTGCCTTAGACAAAGAGACCGTAAAAAAAAAAAAAATCCTTGTATTGATTTGTTATTATCAGAAATTTTCCTGGGACAAATGCTAAAGAAGTGGTCGTGTTTCGTGAGAAGATTCTTCTCAGCTCAAACCTAATGCTTCCCCCGGGGCTGTTGCAGATTTCCTTGCCTGCAGCACCTGTTCTTCCCTGACATCCCCCCGCTCAGCTCTTCCAGTCCAGGCCTTCTCTGGGTTTGACACCTACACTCTCCTTTAGCCCCTCTGCTTCTCCCCTCCCCCCTTCCCCATTCAGCCCCTGTCTTGTGGTCAGATTAATCTTTTAAGAGCCCAGTTCTGACCTTGTTCCGCTTCTGCATAAGGACTGTCATCTCCTTGACCTGCCAAGCACAGCTTTCAACACCCCTGCCAAGTTGCATTTTCAACATTATCTCCCGTTGTTCTTCTCTGTTACCATTAGGCCCTAACTCCGTCGGAGCAACTCCTGGCCTGGGCACACAGAGCCCTTGCCTCAGCTCTCATGCTTCCCTCTGCATGTAACACCAGGACACTGGGCTCAAAAATGAACCCATCCCTCTGTCTTTCCAAACACACCTAAACCGTGACCAAAAGAATAGTATCTTTTTCAAAGACTCCAGAGAAATAAATTTCAAATATGCTTTAGTAACTTATTAAAATACGGAGCAATCTATATTCTTCTAATTTTCATTTCAAAGATTAGACTAGCTGCTGTATTTACATTGTATTTTTACCTTAGTTAATGGGGAGAGTTGATGTAATCCTCAAAATATTGCACCATGTCCTTCAGTTGTGGGACCTGGCCCTGTGTCGAAATATACCAAGAAGTTGTGACTATTTGTTTAATTTTATAATAATAATGACATTCAGAGATGCCTTTGCACATTGTTTTTTACTCTTTGTGTCTATTTTTTTCTTTACCATTTTTACACATTTTATTCATTCTTAAAATTTTTGTTTACTAGGAAACTATTTTCTCAGGTGCCACAGTGAACCAGTATAATAGGCAGTCAGACAGCCCATTATAATAGGCTCTTCATAAATATTTGTTGACTAAATGAGTAAATACATACGTGGCTAAAGGAAAGATAGCTCAAAATGATGAGCTTTGTGAACAGAACTATATAAATTATATGATAAGATAAAAATTAAGAAAATTTAAAAATAAAGGTTCTGAGGAAGAGACTGTTAATTTGGTACACACAGTCACCAATCATGTAACACTTTATCTTTGCCATAGGTGCTTAGAAATAATGACCCTTGTAAATCCACGCAAATTAATATTGCCTGTGGGCTTAGTGTAAGAGTATATTATATAGGAGCTGAAGGTATTGGATAGTGAGTCTAGAAAACAAGTAAAGGTGTTTGACCTGATACTGTATGAAAATATGTTGATAGGATCCTGTACGAAGAGTAACTCACAGTCCGATTTTTGTCTTCTTTCGAACCTTAATACATCTCCTCAGTATTAACTGCCTATTGATTTTGAAAAGTGATATGAAGTTACAAAATACATGTGATGAGTGGGAATGAATTAGACTCCAGCTATATATCACTCGTACTCCATGGGGGAGAAATTCATAAATCATTGAAGTACCTTGGAATGCAGGTTTTACAAAAAGATACCAGTATTTTTGTCTTTCTTAAATAGGCTCAGGAGACTCTTATGAAATTTAAATTCTACCTCCCTAAAGAAAACATTAACCTTTTTTTGGGGGGGGCGGAGAATACACACTTATAATTACATACATATGAAGAGTTTGAAATTCAAATTTTACTGAAGCTTTGCAACATTTAAGTTCTTAGTTTAGAGGTATTAACTTGATTATTAGAAGAGAGAAGTAGGAATTGGGTATTAATGATGAAAGGATATGGAGAAAATAATGTTTGAAATAGAATATCAGTCTAAAGAGTAGATATTGAAAGACTCCAAAAGAGAGATGTTAATATGATTAGGACACAAATCCTGGCACTTACTAGCTCTGTATCCTGGGCACAATTCTTAGTGACTTTTGTCTCAATTGTCCCAACTGTAAGCTGGGAATGATAATCAGGGGACCCTGCTGGGGTATATTGAGAATTCCACAAGGTAAACTCAGTGTCTTCCACTTTTCATTAGTGGTTGGGGCAGATGTTTGTTATGGACCACTCTTCATATCACTGAAGTATTAGCTTGACTTGTTTAATTACTTTTGAAAATATGCTATGAATCGCAATTTTAAAAATACTTCATTGGGTTTAAAATTTGGTATCTTCTGTTTATTTTTAACATTTTTATTAGACCACTTTTTCTCAGGTGCCACAGCGTGCCAAACATAAACAAAGTCAAATTAAAATCTAGGCCCTACCCGACTTCAGGAGCTGACAGATTAATGACAACAGCAGAACATGGAAATTCATGAGTCTGCACAAAATGAAACTAGAATGAACAAAATGTGGTGGAAATATATTCAGCTACTTCAAAGAAAGTCAATGTATAACTTTTCAGTGAAGGATCTGATGAGAACTGAGAGTGACCACAGGTTCCCATGCAGCTGCAATGTTAGATGTGCCCCAAAGTGCCAACACCTCCAAAAGCTTGCCTGTAGTTTTGTCTTTTTGAATGTGATCTGCTGGAGTTTCCGAGCTGCTTTATAAAACAGTTCCATCTGGCAAAGCCCAGGCGGCGAGTGAAGCAAAAGAGTAAAACACAAGGAGTGATCAAAGCCAAGGTTTCCCTGCGATGCCCCTCTTCTTCCAGTAGCCAAGCAGCACCTCCTCCTTGCGCATGTGCCTCGTCTCTGAACCCATCATGCAGGGAAGAGCTCTGGAGCTCTCTCTGTAGCAACACTTAGCTGTGGGAACCCAACATGTGTGCTGGGGCCTCTGTAGGCACTGGGGATAGACCAGTGAATGAAACAAATCCTTTGTTACATTTGGGCTACTTATTCCAGTGGGGTGAGGGATGGTAAATACACAAGCCAAATACAGACTGTAAACTGAGGCCCAGGCAAGTGCTATGAAGAAAAGCAAAGCAGCATTGAGAGGCAGAGAATGCCTGGAGGCTCTGTTTTAGAAAGGGCGATCAGCTAAGATCTTTGTAAGGAGGTGACGTTTGAGCAGGGACTTGGGGCAGTGGAGGGAAGAAGCAAGCCTTGCAGAAGTCAGAAGGAAGAGACTTAACTGACAGTTAATGGCAGATACAGATGTGCGAGGCTGTGCTAACGAAAATGGCAGTGAGGCTAGTAGGGCCTCAATAGCGTGGCTTGAAATAAGAGTGGTTTGAAATTTCTTGAGAGAGGTAGCGGAGACAGTCACAGCAGAATGTGCAGGAGAATTTAGGGTATACAAGCTGCATAACCCAGTTTTCATTTCAGCTGATGTGTGGAGAAGAGTCTCTACAGAGAGCCAAATGGAAGCTGAAGACACGGAGAGTTTCTGGTTCTTTTCCCCCCTGAGTTTGAACTTGTTGCAGATTTCAGGCTTCTGTGCAGTGGACTTTGGAAGATGGGGCTTGGCTTGCTCTTAATTTCCTGAACCACCTCCATGTCTATGGAGATTTTCCTTGTTATGTCCTTGGGTTTTTCACACTTCAGTTATAACCCACTTGCGTTTTCTCAGTCATGTTAGAGTAGTAATAGGCACTTCTGCAGATTTTACTGCAAATCCGAACTTTCTTTATCTCTGCCTCACCTTTAAGACTATTTTCATATTTGTCGAAGACTTTGACTCTCCTGCCACTGTTGCCATTTAATGTCAAATGAGACATATGACATCAAAAGTATAACTTACATCTAAGCTGTTAGACACAAAACTTACTGTCATTTGATGTGGAAGTTTAATCTGTTGAAAATATTGAACAGCAGAACACATCGCTTTAAAATATTGTCAGTATTGTTGACTAATATTACATATTCTGCAGTACTTTCCTTCCTCTAGTTTGTTACCTTTATTTTGGTCAACAAATATTATTGAGTGTATGAGGCTCTGTTAGTTGGTAGACCTGCATGTTACATGGTGGTGTCACTGTGGTCAGTGGAATGGCATTTCAAGGAATAGACGAGATAATACACAAATGTTTCCTGAGGTTTTGGTTTCATTATTATTATTATTATTATTTATTTATTTATTTACTGAGTTATATATACAGTTGACTTGTGGGTTTGAACTGCATGGGCTCATACAGCAATTTTTTTCCCAGTAAATCCCTGTGATGTTCTCCGTCTGTGGCTGGGAGTCTGTGGAACCGCAGGGCTCACCGTATGCATTGGTCCATGCCGTTTTACGTGGGGAACCTGAGCATCCACAGATTTTGATATCTCCAGAGATCCCGGAACCAGTCTCCTACAGATACTGAGGGACAATTGTAGTACAGTTTTGGGTGAATGAGAAGTTATATGTGGCCCTGACCAGTCTGGCTCAATTGGCTGGAGTGCATCCTGTATGAAAGGTTGTGGGTTCAGTTTTGGTCAGGGCACATACCTGGGGTGCGGGTCTGATCCTTGATCTCCAATCCCCAGTCTGGTCATGTATGGGAAGCAGCCAAACGATGCTTCTCTGTTACATCAGTGTTTCTCTCTCTCTCTCTCTCTAAAAACAATGAAAAAAAGGTCGTGGGGTTAGGATAAAAGAACATTTTTAAAAAGTTACTCGTGAATTTTTCAACTGTGTGGGAGTTGGTATCACAACCCCTGCATTATTCAAGGGTCTAGTATATCTAATGCATGTATATATGTTTCTGTCTGTGTGTGTATATAATTTTTGTCTGTTACCTATGTGTGCACACCATGTAATAAGATAGTTACTATTTATTTACCTCTCTCTTTATGGTAAGTATTTCCCTGACATGATTTAAATCTCTCAGTAACCATGCAATATGTAGGTATTATTCACATTTTAAAGATTAGGAAACTGTGGGGCTAGGTTGCTCAAGATCAGGAGATGAAAAAGTAGAAGAACTAGGATTCAGGTCTAGGTCAATGTGAATCTGGAGCTCACACCAATGACCTCAAACTGTGCTAATATTAACAAAATGCAGAATGCATGTGGGGCCAATAAATTTACTTCTAAGAAAAGCAGAACGAGATTTGCCATCAAAATCACATTTCTGTTAAATCATTTAACACTTCTCCAGGGATGCCTGGTAAAGAGAGGATATTTCATTTTAAATGAACACATACATTGATTTATGTCACTGATTGCATTTTTGGGGGCTATTGTGCAACACTAATCTCCATTTTCTTCTCTTTGTTAGTCTGTCGCTTCCCTATAAATAAAAGATTGCAAAAAGCTGTTATACCACATTCAAGGAAACACTCAGTCCTCAGGCTTTTACAAGCCTTTGTAAAACTGTAGTGATCTTGGTGAAAAGCGTCCTGGCAGGTATGTAGTGAGCAGATGAGCTCACCCCTGGTATGCAAAGCTGCCGAATTAGCTGGTTAAACAGGCTGCTGAGATAATTACATTGTCTGTTTTGTGACACATTACACCGGTGCACTTGGGATTAACCTGTTCTCTTGTGTCTACTTCTGATCAGTTTTTTTAGACAGCCTTTTATCTGATGAAGGAGCACAGACATCAAAAGAGAAAGCAGTGTGGGTGAAAAAAAGGGCTCACATAAAGCCGAAGAGTTAAATTTTGTATTTAAATTACTAAACATATATCCCTTATTTCCATAACTTTACTTGCTCTCTAGAGACCTCTGCTGGAAATGATTGGTATAGATATTGCTTTCCAATTCATTGTTTACGTTTTCCTGTGGCTATTATATCATGAACTCTGCAACTAATTAAAAATTGACATATCAATGTCATGCCATACACATAACACATTCATTATAAAGCTCTACTCAGTATAGAACAATTGCATTTTCAAGGTTTAGAAGAGCATCCTAATGCTAGAAATACACAGTGATAGTCAATCAGCACACATTTGTGCAGTTATTAAGAACCTACTGTGGGTTTGGCAATTATAACACTCTGTTTTGAAATTAAATGTGGCACATTATAAAAACAATGACAGCAAAAACAACAAAAAACTATCTCTAAAGACTTTTATGGGCCTTTATTTCCATATCATTATCCTGAAGAGGAAAAATTATTTAGTCCTTCTGATTATGTGAGAATGTAGCGCACATAGATTTCATCATCAGTGATAATTTAGATAGAGAACAATTAAGAGAATAAATAGAAAACCCTACTCATTAACAGCCCCTGGCAACTCAAATTGAATTTAACCAACTCTTGAGCCTCTGGCTACAGGGAGATACAATTTAAAGCAGGTATAATAGATTTTAACAACTAAAATTTGTTTGTCACACTGTACTGACTAAGATATTAGTTAAATGGGGCAAGAAATTCCCTTAATGTTAATGAAAATCAAATTTAACTCCTGCTGTCCATTTTTTTCTTTCTAAAATAGCTGTGCTTGACTTGATAGGCTAGCATTCAAGCAAGGTTTTTTCAAAGAAGTGTACAAGCTTTTAGGATGAAGTTTGATTCCGCTGAATCTACATCTTCTAGATACTTTTCATATAAGAGAACTTAAAAAATATATTGTTATACTTTCTCCCTATAAATGTATCCACAATATAATGTCACATACAAAGGCTCTGCTCACTTTAATTGCCCATCTCTGTAGAAATCTTAGAGCACATGTTAACCTGGGACCTCATTTAAAAGTAATATGTTTTCTTGACTATTTTTAAAAATATTCTCACCAAGAGAATTAGGATCTATGTTCATCATTTTTAACTGAGTCAGTTCTACTGGTTCTAGATCTGTCTAGCTTTACTTTCATTACTTAAATACAGACAAAAGTGAGACAATTAGATAATTTTAAGTTTTTATTATCTTAGCTAATACACAGGATTCTTAAAATGTAACTTTATGACCGAAGTCCTAATGTTTCTCACTACTCATCATTATACTAAATTTTGTGATAAAACAAAAACAAGTGCCTGAGAAAACCTTACATGATAAAATTATTTTCTAGTCAGTTCAGGAAAAGATCATCTTTTCCTTATAAATTTTCAAAACATTTTTGACAGCACAGTCATGAATTATAATCATAGTCAAATTAGTACTCTGACATTGGACCTACTAAATATCAAACACCAAGACTAAATGAAATCAAAATAATGTTTGTCCTCTTGCCAGATTTTTTCTTTGATTTAGTTTCTGTGTTTCTGTGCACTGTTAGTGTATTATAGTGTAGATACCTATTTTCTATTAATCCTTTCTATTTCTAAGTGGTGTAAGTACTAGTGACAGTTTTATGAAGCACTTTTTATGGGGCAACAATATGATAAAGAATATATATATATAATCTTATTTAACCCTTTTAATCATTCAGTGAGATGTTGATAATTAAACCCATTTTACCAACGGTGATGGGTAGCTTAGAGAAATTAAACAACTTGTTGGAATTAGGATGGTGCAAGAGTGGTATATATGTGCATTTAAAACCAGACTTATTTTTATTTGTAAGTCTAATTTGAGCACATTTGTATACTCCTCCTAAAAATGTGCACAGCATTAAATGTGGTATATACAGACTGACTGCAGATTTGGGAAGTTGGCTAGATTTTGTATGTACATCTCAAAAAGAGAAGAGACTGGTGTTCAGAGCAGTATGGTCAGAATTGGAATTCCAGTCTCTGGTACCTGAAGCCCATGACCTTCCCACTTTAGCGGATGTGGTTGTGCTGCTATTACAGACGGAAATGCCTTTAGGAACTAGCTGTAATTTCTACAACGCAAAAAGGATACTGAGTAGTGTCTGTGAAGATACTGTGGTGAGTGACTTGGAAATAAAATTAGCTTGAGTTTGAATTTGAGAGAGCCATGTAAGTAGGTGTGTGACCAAGCAAGGCATATGGTATCTGCAAATTCTATTTTCTCACCTGAAAAACGGGGATGATAATACATATCTCAGGGTAGCCGTAATGATTAAATATCACACTAAAGTGCCTGGTACAAAAAAGTGCAAGATAGGTTCCCATCTCATCCTTCTCTCAGAGTAAATTTTGGGAAATTGATGGGTAGGCAAGATACAATTAGACATGAAAAAATGAAAGAATACCACAGAACTGCACTTGATAAAGTGTAACCCTGAATTGAAAGAAAAATTCTGCTAAGATGGAGTAGAGTTTTGAAGGAATATTCAGGGAGAAAGTGGGACTTGAGGTGAACCTTGAAAGATGGGAGGAGAATTTGTATAATTTGAAAGAAAAAGAGTCATTTTATTCAAGGACGGCAGCACTAACTCAATTGCTTGGGTGCAATAAAAGTCGAATCCAGTTACAAAAATGCCATGCCGATGAAAAGCTTTAATGAGATTTCTGCACCCCAGCAGATGATCCACTTATTTAAATACCACACGATATTCAGTACTACAGAATTCCTTGACGACATGACGATGTACTCAGTTTCTGGCAATTGGGCGTAATTTAATCAGCACAGAAATTGAGGACACTTTACCTGGAGTCAGCATATTGCCTCTTGAGTTAGTATTCGCCACTGAGCCCAAGACTGGCTGCTGGTCCCTGGCCTTCTTTTTCGGAAGGGTGTTTTGCCGCTTTCACTGCTCGTGCTTCACGACCACTTTTGCACGCAGATTAGTTCGCCCTGTTGCTCTGCCAGCCCTTCAGTCTCTGCGGAGTCAGCATGACTTTTATTCCAATTTATTAGTGGTAATATGATTAAATTTGTTCACAAAGTCCTTGTTGAGTCATGCGCAGTAAAAGTAGAACAAATGGGAATATCTGTCACTTATGTTACAATCAGGGCATTTTCATAAGTTCTCAATACGAGCATATGTAACGGTGGCCTTTGTGGAGGGA
Source organism: Mormoops blainvillei (assembly GCA_004026545.1). Classification (NCBI taxonomy): domain Eukaryota; kingdom Metazoa; phylum Chordata; class Mammalia; order Chiroptera; family Mormoopidae; genus Mormoops; species Mormoops blainvillei. The sequence continues at coordinate 617,124 of PVJD01000056.1, forward strand.
ACTATGTCAGTAATTTTCAGTTCATACACTCTTTGACTGAACATTCCATTTCTAGAATGTTATACTACAGATACACTTATAAAAGTGTCCACAGCAAAAACTGGAAACAAGCTAAATATCAATCAAGATGGCAGTGGGTGAATGATTTGCAATATAGTTATACAATAAACTATTATGTAGCTATTAAAAATGAATTAGATTTGTAAGTGTTACTATGGAAAGATTGCTAAAATACACTATTGAGCAGAAAGAAAGTTGGGAACAGCATGTACTCATTCAGATATCCAGTTGACTCAGCACCATTTATTGAAAGGGCATTCTTTTCCCAGCTGCTCCCTTTTGTCATTAATCAAGGTCAAACATATATGTGGCTGTTTCTGGACTCAGTATTCTGTTTCATTAGTCTAATGGTCTATCCTTGTGGCAATACTACATTGTTTTAAATAGTTTAGCTTTAAAATTAAGTCTTAGTATACAGTATCAATTTCTCTCTGCTTCTTCAAGATTACCTTCAATATTCTTGGCTCTTTGTATTTTCACAAAAAAATTATAACCTTGATTTTTAACCTCACGCAGAAAGCTTACTCATTTTAAAATTTGGATCGCATTGAATCCGTGCATACACTGCGGGGAATTACACCTTAATAGCACTGAGCCTGCATTACTGTGACCATGCACAGCCTTCCAGTTTATTCTGGACTTCTAAAATTTCTATCAAAAGTGGCTTACAGTTGTCTGAGAATAGGCCTTTTACAGATTTCATTAGATTTATTCCTAGGCATTTTATGTTTTTGATGTAATTATTAACATTATTTTAATATAATCTGATTAACCAACCTTTGCCAATTTAAAAATATTAATCTCTGTGGTATTTTTTCCATTCCTCTTGAGTCCCCTTATACCCCCCCGCCCCCCAACCAGCAATCACCACACTCTTGTCCATGTCCGCGAGTCCTTTTTCCTTTTTGCTCAATCTCTCCACTCCCTAACCTCCCCCCTGAACTAATTGTCATCTGCTGTCTATCTATGAGTCTGTCCCCATTTTCCTTAGTAGTTCCTCATTAGATTCCACATATGAGTGAAATCATGTGGTATTTGTCTTTCTCTGAATGGCTTATTTCACTTAGCATAATATTCTCCAGGCCTGTCCATACTGTCGCAAAGCATAAAATTTTCTTTTTTTATAGCCAAGAAGAATTCCGTTGTGTAAATGTCCCATAGTTGTTTTATACATTCATCTATTGATGGACACTTCCATACCTTGGTGATTGAAAATAACACTGAAATGAACATAGGGGTGCTTATGTTTTTTCAAATTAGTGTTTTATGTTCCTTTGGATATATTCCTGGAAGTGGGATCACTGGGTCAAACGGCAGACCCATTTTTAATTTTTAGGTATCTCCATACTGCTTTCCACAGAGGCTGCACCAATCTGCATTCCCACCAACAGTGCAAAAGGGTTCCCATTTCTCCACATCCCCACCAGCACCTGTTGTTTGTTGATTTATTGATGATAGACATTCTGACAGCATTCCCCTTAAGATCAGGAGCAAGACAGAGATGTTAGCTTTCACCTCTCTTATTCAACATAGTCCTGGAAGCCCTAGCCACAGCAATCAGATAAGAAGAAGAAATAAAAGTCATCCAAATAGGAAAGGAAGTAGTAAAACTGTCTTTATTAGCAAATGACATGATACTGTACATAGGGAATGCCAAAGATTCCACTAATAAACTACCAGAACTGTTGAATGAATTCAGCAAAGTGGCAGGATACAAAATTAATATTCAGAAATCAGTTGCACTTTTATATACCAATAATGATCTAACAGAAAGGGAAATTAAGAGAACAGTCCCATTCACAGTTGCTTCAGAAAGAATAACATATCTAGGAATAAATCTAACCAAGGATATAAAAGACCTGTACTTGGAAGATTATAAGACACTGAAGAAAAAAATAGAAGAAGATACAAATAAGTAAAAGCACGTACCATGTTCATGGATTGGAAGAATTAACATCATTAAAATGTCCATACAACCCCCAAAAATCTATAGATTCAATGCAATTCCTATCAAGATTCTAATGATGTATTTCATAGAACTAGAGCAAATATTTAAAAAATTTTATGTGGAAATACATAAGGCCTTGGATAACAACAGCAATCCTGAGAAAGAAGAACAAATTATACTGTATCACATTATACTATAATATCAAATTATACTATAAGGTGATACTAATCAAAACAGCATGGTACTGGCATAAAAACAGACACATAGATCAATGGAACAGAACAGAGAGCCCAGAAATAAACCTCGGACTTTATAGTCAGTATTTGACAGAGGCAGCAAGCGCATACAGTGGGCTCAAAATAGTTTATTCAATAAATGGTTTGGGGAAAATTGGACAGATATATGCACAAAAATGAAACTAGACCATCTTCTTACACTGCACACAAGAATAAATTCAAATGGATCAAAGACTTAAATGTTAGACCTGAAACCATAAAAATCCTAGAAAAAAACATGGGCAGCAAAATCTTGGACATTGCTTATAGCAATTTTTTATTGGATATATCTAGGATTATTCCTAAAAGGATATCCAAATGTCCAATGAACATATAAAAAATAGTAATTAGGGACAAGAACATTAAAATTACAATGATATACCTCTATATACCCACCAAAATGGGCTAAAATTTTTTAAATATTTCAAATGAATATGCTAGGGAAGATGTAGCAGGGTTTGTACTCTCATAGTCACAGCTGGTAGGAACCAAGTTTGGGAGCCAAAATTTATAAAACTGAAAAACTGGCTTATTTCCTTAAGTTGAGCATAATAAATAGTGTGGCCCAGAAAATACACTTCTATATAACTACCCAACAATAGTACAAAGGTTTGTGCATCAAAACACTTAAACAGTGTCCTCTAGGTCCATCCACACTGTCACAAATGATAAGACTTCATTTTCATGGCTAAGTAATACTCCATTATACGTGTGTGCCACATCTTACCCATTCATCTTTCGATTGGAGTATTTAATCCATTTACATTTAAAGTAATTATTGATAGATATATATTGCCTTTTTATTATTATTGTTTTCTGTTTTTGTAGTTCTTTTCCGTTTCTTTCTTATTCTCTGGCTCTCTTGTGTGCTGTTGACTCACTGTAGTGCTGTATTTAGATACCTTTTTCTTTATTTCTTGTACATCTCTTGTAGATTTTTGGTTTGTGGTTACTATGTGTTTCATATAGACCAAGCTCTGTTTATAGCAGCCTAGTTTAAGTTGATGGTTGCTTAAGTTTGAACACATCTCTTTAAGCACTGCCATTTTTTCCTCCCTCCACATTTATGTTTTCATCATTACTTTTTACTTTGTGTGTTTGTGTGTATGCATCCCTTATTTACTGTTGTAACTACACATAATAGGGTGTTGTGCTAAAGGGAAATAGGTTGTACTGGGAAAGACAAATACCATATGATTTCACTTATATTTGGATTCTAAAAAACAAAATGAATGAACAAGCAAGAGAGAAGCAAACTCAGGGAAAGAGAGAACTAACTGATTGATGGTTGCCAGATTTGGGGGCAGGTTAGGGGCTGGGTGAGAAGGGAGAAGGGATTAAGAAGTGGAAATTGGCCATTACAAAATAGTTATGGGGATGTGAAGTATAGCTTAGGGAATATAGTCAATAATGTTGTAGTAACTATACATCGTGTCTGGTGGGTGCAAGACTTCACTGGGGGAGTCACTTTGTGATTTATGTAAATGTCTGACTGCTATGTTGTATATCTAAAACTAGTACAATATTGAATGTCAACTGTAATTGCAAAATTAAAAATTAAAAAAATACTTGAACAAAGTGTTGTAGGAGCATTATCCTTAATATCCCAAACCTAGCAATAACCCAAATGTCCATCCACAGTAGAATGGGTACATCAGTTGCAATATTTTAAAATAATAGAATATAGTATATTCTATATACATCTTCTATATTTCTATGTATGAAGTTCCATAGTAATAAAATAAGTAAATAAATTACTGCAACATTTAATATAATGGATAAATTTTACAAGCAGAATGCTGAGTGACACAGAGGAATATATTTTGCCTGATCCCATTTATCTAGGCAAACTAAGTTATGGTGTTAGGATTCAGGGAAAGAGTTATCTCTAGGGAGGAGGGACAGAGTAGTGTTTGGAAGATGGCATGAAGGGGTTTGAGGGACACTTAAAATATTCCATTTCTGAATCTGGGCGATGATTACGTGTGTGTGTGTGTGTGTGTGTGTGTGTGTGTGTGTTTTCCCTTTTACATAATTTACCAGCTATTTAATTACAAGTTGTGTACTTTTCTCTATATCTGTTATAATTTACTAAAAACTTTCTAACATGTCACAGAAAGTGGGGCTTTTCTGGACATATAAAAAAACTTTACTGTTTTTGGATTAGAAGTTTAGAGAAAAGAAATACTAGTTTTAAGACTAGACATTTATTATTTATATTTAACATTCGTATATACTGTTTGTGTAATTTTTAAACATTAAAGTCTATGTAAAAATATGTAGGAAATCACTTGTATCTAATAGAATTTTAGTGCATGGATAGACTAGACTAGATAGTAATGAGGTTTCTTCTTAAATCAATTGCTTTGTTGAAATTCACACAGTAATAAATATAATAATTATATTACCTAAAAATGTTTGGATTAGATCAGCTTGTGGACTCAGAGTCTACTTTGCATTTCACTATTACATAGAATCTTTTTAATATGCAACAAATAGACTTAATTCTTTAGTGGTTTTGATTTTCTTGCTATAGACTAAGATCTTATTTTACTAAAACACTGAAAATTATAGTTCTGTTCCTAACCTAGAAGATAGAACTTGAATTATAGAATTAGAAAAATCTGAATTTAGATACTTTTTCAGTTACTAGCTGTGTGAGCTCGAGCAAAGTTCTTAACCTCTTGAGCTTCAGTTTCTTTGTAACATAAGGATAATCATTCCCATCTTATAGATGCTGTTTACTTTTGTATTTATATATATCTGCCTATCAATTCTTCCTAGAGTTTCAGAGTACTTCTTGTTAAGCTGGGGTTTATAAATGTTAGGAATCATTGGAGCTATCTTTCTTGGGAAAAGGTAGTACTTCTATCATTTTTTTTCATGTTCCTTGGGGGTAGTTTTTAACCTTTGAGTAGAAACTTCTCCAATTGATTAATGCCATTTCAAGATCCCAGGAAAAGTGTTTTTTCACTTATGTAAAATAATTACCCCAATTTTTCAGTAGTTATTATATTCTCATGGCTTACACATTAAAATTATTAGATTTAAAATTTTATATTATTGTACTTAATAGAATCATATATTTTCATATTTGTGGCTTGCATAAATTTCTGAACAGCTATAGATATGGCTTTATTACTTTTTCTTTTAAAGGGTGGAAGGTTGTGGGAACAGAGTCTGTTGCTTGTACCTGGATCCTGCTTCCTTCTTCCTCTTTTGGATTGCTCCTACATATCCTTCAGGACTCAGATGAAAACTTAACTTTCTAGGGAAAGTCCCTGATACCCCAGACAAAGCGAAGTTCCCTTTTGTATAGTTCCTTGGCACCCTGTACTTTTAAAAAATATTCTATTTATTTATTTTCAGAGAGAGGGGGAGAGAAAGGGAAACAGAGGGAGAGAAACATTGATGTGACAGAGAAACATCAACTGGTTGCCTCTCATACACACGCTGCCCAAGATTGAGCCCGCAATTGAGGCCTATGCCCTGAATCAAACTAGTGACCCTTTGCCTTTCAGGATGACGCCCAACCAACTGAGCCACACCAGTCAGGGTGGCACCCTGTACTTTTGCCACAAAAATAACTCATTCCTTTAACAATGAAGGAGTGAGCTTAATCATGCACTCTTTCTAAGTAGCTTCTAAATTATCTGAAGTTTTATTTATTTTCATAGATATATACATATATATATATATGCACATATATATATGTCTTTGTTTTTGTTTTGCTGCTATTCAAGTAGGCTATGGCCACTCAGTCATGGTTCACTGATGGCCCTATTGAGCTAGGTTCTGAAAATGAAGTTCTATGAAAAGGTAAAAATGTCACTATAAATACACACTAAACATAAAGAGATTAGTTTAAATCACTCTGTCACAGTATCACAGAAACATATAGACATTTATCTTCAGCAAAAATAGAACCCTTTCCTCTTCTTTTTAAAAAATGCTGTTTCTCAGGTTCAACATCAAAAGCAACCCTCAGTCCACAGAGTTTAAACTACAAACTCTCAGTTGCTTTTGTAATACTCGTCAGACCTGAAAGACACCCTTCATTGCCTGAGATGCATGTAAACAACTATACATTAATGGGTTGTGTTAGTACAGTTTAACTGGGCTATGTTCCAAAATATACAAACTTTGCATGTACATTTCCACAGTATAAAAATACTTTTCTGTTCATCAGGGTAATTAGGAGATTGTACAAAGAAGTAGACAAATTATGAGAATTCATTAGAGTACAATAACATAATGCTATGAATAGAAACTTTGATTTACGATGAAAGCTTGGATTACAGACCTAGTGAAAACTGGCAACACATTGACTTGGGAATGGTGAGGAGGACATAATTACAGACTAAAAATATTTGAAGATGCTAGTGCCCAGGAAGAGGAAAAATACTGTGTTTATCTTTTCCTTCTTGTCTTTTGCCTTTTTGTTTAGCCTTATAGATTTTTAGAGATGATTTTTAAACCTTTGCCCCTCAGTTCAGCGGTTTATAGATATACAGTGAGAAAAGACTGATGTAGATGTAATTGTTTCCTCAGGAAAATAATGATAAAAATCATGCATTTGTGTGTTTCTGTGCATACATGCACACACTCTTATGGAAGTGAATCTGTTAAAGTGTTGTGATAGCTCCAGCAATAAAACACTGAAACACCTAAACAACAGGCTTTTCGGCATTTGGCAAATTGTCGGGGGGTGGGGAACAGCTCAGGAGCTGTAAGGGTTCTGTGTGGGAGACGCATGCGTTCACCGACAGCAGTGCTGTTAAGTAGAACAGGCCTTTCTCCCTCCCCTCCCCACCCATCAGGTGCCTCTGACGGTGATTCCCCCTTGGCATTAAGTCTGAAAGGGTGATTCGTGGCTGTTTTACATAGGCATCCTTTGTGCTTAATGTTAGAGATCCAGCAACTGCCCTTTGAAATAACAAACAAGTAATAATTCCTTAAATCACTGCGTCTCATCGTTTTTGTTGTGGTAGGGGTTGACTTCTGAATTGCCCGGAGGTGTGTGGCCTCACTTGTGTAGCCCTGTGCTCACCTCATATACTAATGTTAGGATGATGCGTTTATTTTATCTCTGTATTTCATTTGAATAAAACATGTTGAACTTTTAAGCAATGAAAACTACCTTCCCTGTGAGTGCATTTTGTTGACCATGCCCTGGATTTATCTTCTGCTGCGTGTGGTGAATGAGCCTTGACAAATATATAGCAAGTTTCCGCAGCAGCTGTGAGAGTCAATTTGGTTTGCATGTCGGGCCATTGCTCTCCATTGGCTGGTACCGTACACAGATCAGTGTGGTTAAACCCAGAGATGTTATAGTGCAGAAGGGTTAACAGATTCCCTCTCTGTTTTGCACTTAGAATGTATTGAAGGTACTCAGGAAGAGCCATAACTGATTTATATAATTCTGGAAGTTAGGGAAAGTCAGTTCTTTAAGGCATTTACTTTTATTTATGTTAAGAAGCCTTTTTATTGGAAACATCAGCTTCCAGGCCTAACTAGAATAAATGAGGTTTTTAGTTTGCTTGTTAATTGACAAACTGATGAAGTCTCTAAAGAATCACACACAAAGGAGAAAACTTTTAATTATATGAAACTTTAAAGTTATTTATGTCCACTTAAAAATGATAAAGGCTAAATAACATAATATTATAAAATGTTCTACAGGAAATTAACAAGATTATTTACTTCGCCTCTATGTTTTGTAGAGCCTTGTACTTAAGCCTCTGCCTCAGAAGACGTGAGTTTCTGCGCCAAAGAGCATTTCCTGTGCTTTGAGAGGCCTTAGGAAATTACTAAATGTTTCTGTAATTCAGTTTACCTATTTTTAAAGTAGACGCTTGTGGCAAATTAATAATTATTAGATTAAATGTATTGTAAAATAAGGTCAGAAGCAGTTTGAGGAAAAGTGCTTCTGTTACTTCATACTTTTTCAGTATAATATATAGAGAATGGCAGCATACAGGTAATAAAAATCTCAGCTTATTTCAAGTGTCCATGCATGTATGATTGCTATAATTACACAGGCTCTCCTGAAAATGGCGGAAACCTAAAGAAATATCTGAGGAAAACCATACTGAGTATTTAGAATTAGCAAAAAGAAAAGCTCAATTCAACGGCTCTTTTCCAGTGTTCATTTTGCTGATTTTTCTGTAAGCATTTGAACTGTTGCAGGGGTGTCCAGCCTTTTGGTGTCTCTGGGCCACACTGGAAGAAGAAGAATTGCCTTGGGCCCCACATTAAATACACAAACTAATGAATACAAAAAAAAATCTCATAATGTTTTAAGTAAATTTAAGATTTTGTGTTGGGCCTCATTCATTGCCATGTTGGACCACATACAGCCCGGCAGGCTGCAGGTTGGACACCCCTGGTTTACAGTTTTCTTTAATAAACAGTTCTATTTTCTTTATTTATGCAACCACACTCCCTTTTGGACATCCTCTGACCTTTGGGATTGAGTCTTTGCCACACCTTCTGACTGTTCGCCTTTTCCCACCTTACCCGTAAATAACATTGGTTTTTATCTGCTTAATCCTCTACAATCCTCACTTGATGTAGTCTTACTAGATGATGTTTACTAATTCATGATGTTTCAAGTACCATCTATAAACCATTGGTCTCCAACTCACTACCTCTAGAACAATCATTCCTCGAATTCTAGAGCCAACAACCTCTTAACACCTCTCCCTGCATGCTCCATAGAGACATTTCAAAGTCGACATGTCTAACAATGGTTGCCTCTCTCTGCCCCACCCCAACCAAATATTCTGCCCGTGTTTCTTGTTTCAGAGGTGGTCTTCACCATGTCCTGTTGTTCAAGTCAGATACTCTAGTATGTTCTCAATTCTTAATTTTGTTCTTCCTCAGCCCCACATTCAATAAATCAGCAAATACCGTGGGTGTTTCTGTCTTAACGTAAGTTGACTTTTTTCATTGGTATGTTTCCATTGTTCCTATTTTATTTGAGGCCAGTGTTGTCTTTTTCCTAGATCAGTGCAAACTACCTTCTAATTGTCATTTTGCTTCCATCTCAAGAGAAAAACAGTTTGATCATGGTACTTTCTTACCTAAAACACTTTAAAGTCACAGCATAAAACCTAAATACAAGAAAGGCATTTGTGCTTTATCACAGTTGGCAGTATTTCCCGATTCAGTCTCATTTACTTCTGCTCTGCTCCTCATAGTCTAAGCTCAAGACAAACTGAATTACTTGTAGTTTCCTCAATACTCCATACTTTTCTTCTCCTCTGAGCTTTTATATAGGCTGTAATTCTAGGTGGAACGTCTTACAACTTGTCTCTTTATCCAGTGCAGTCTTATCTTTTGTTCAGGAATCAGCTTGGACATTACCTCTTTTGGGAACAAACACAGATATTTTTTTTCCTGTTTCCAACCTAAGACTTTGTTAGATGTCTCTTAGCACAAACTGACTCTTTATTCAACACTTACCCAATGTATGAGTGAATGATTTAATGATATTTTCACTTACGGCTCTGTTATGGCAAAGGACTATTTAATTAGTATCATCTACTTCTTCTGACATTTATGTTTCCAGGTGGGACAATAATCACTAACCCAAAGGAATGAGTATATTATACTCAGATTGTATCACAGAGTGTCAAACGACACATTCCTAGCAAAGGATACCCTTTGTTCTATGTTAGTCTGATGGATCTTAGATTATTGGATATAGCAGTTTCTCACTGTGGTAGTACTAAAAAATGTTTTATTCATCTTTTGACTCTGGTGCCTTCTCAGGAAATGTAGCTTAAAATTATGGTTAAAAGGTTTTTTGTTTTTTTTTAAATAAACTTATTCTCAAGATCTTTATATATTTTTTCCATTGTAGCAATTTCTTATGTACTTATTATGTACATGTTCTCAAAGTAAAAATATAACATTTCTCTTTCCCCCTATTTTGGTAGTTAGTCTTTTGCTATGGGTAATTGAGGTTGAAATCAAGGTTTTCAACACGTAGAGTGGAATTTGGTGACTTTTCTTTCTCACTAAGGAAGTCACTAGTTACTCAAGTTTGTTCTAAAAATTTATCTTTAATTCTACTTAAAACAAGATGCTTTAATTTTTAAAATCATACCAGTTTTATTTTTATCCACTCATAATGATTTTTGGAAACTTTTTATTTGTTCTCTTGAGTATTTAGAGAGTTGAATGCCTTATTGATTTCTTATTTGTTCTCTTTTGGTGGAAAGTGACTATTTTTCTTTGGAGGAGGTATCTGTTCCGAATATTTACTGATGCATAACATGCTTCCCTGATCTTGGCGGTGCAAAATGGTAACCATTTTTTTATGCTCACGGACTATACCTTTCAGGAATTCAGAAAGGGCACAGTGAGGTGGGTTCATTGGGGACCTCAACTGGGAAAATTCAAAAAGAAATAATTCAATCGCTGGGAAATGGATTCAACTCCGGACTTGTTTACTCGTACGTCTGATGGTTGATTTTGACCACTTCAGGGGTCCCCCCTTATTAGCCAGAACACAGTTAGATGAGATGTCAATATGGGCTATCTTCACATGGGTTAGATCGACTTTCCTCACAGTGTAGTGACAGAATTTTAAGAAAGTTCTCCAAATAAACAAAACAAAATAAACAACAACAACAACAACAAAAACCCTAAAGTGAACATGTATGGCATTTTTATGACCTAACCTTGGAAATATAAAGATTTCAGTGTACTCTGGTTTCAACATACTTTTGGTAGGGATGCTTGCATACATCAGCCATGGTTCAGAAGAAGGGGATTTAGACCCTACCACTAGATGCCATGTTGTAATAAGAGTATGTGAGATGACATGACAGTGGCCATCTTTAGGAAAAATGGTTTGTCTCAGCATCCATTCACAGAAGATCATCTGTCAATGGCAAATGTAATATTGCAGTTCTCTTGAATCCTTTTATTTTACTTTTGTTAAAGGGCATTTAAAAAGGATTCTAAAGGCTTTATTTAGAAATATAAAAGTAATAGATATTCATAAGGGAAGTTGAAAAATAAGCGAAAGTAATAATGTACAACTAAGTGCCATGATTTGATTCACAATTCTCTAACTTCTATGTTTTTTGTTCATTTATGCTTATTTTAGATAAGAAAATGTCACTGTAAACATTTTTTCCATAAATGGAAAAATATAAGGAGTAGTTGAAGATGTCTATGAAAAAATAAAGACATTATTTAACAGTTATAAAATACTAAGAAAACACTTTTTAAAAAAGATTCTGTAACTTTTATAGTGCTTTACAATGTTCAGATAATGAGGTTTAAATAGTATTTTTAAAAATACCTTGTTAGTTGCAGCCAGTTCAGAATTGGGTTACAATTTGGCTACATCTTGATTTCTGTAATATATATTTCTAGAAGTGCAATTACCTCAACAATGAAGCTTACAATCATTGTACAGAAAAACACCATCAACCATAGTCCATGTATATTTTCATTCATACATTGATTATTTATTGGCAATAATATATGTATCTCTCCTTGGATATTCAAGAAAAAGAGCTTTAATGTTTTTTGATGGTTATCAAATCTCAGAGTAGTTTTCAAAGAACAATATTGAGAATAGGAATAGATAAAGGCACCTGGTTACTATATAACTAATCATTCCTATTGACACCCATGACTGCTGCTTGAGAAAAAATACTGCTGTCCCCAGGGAACAATCAAGTACTAACTATGAAGCATAGTTTCCTTTAACCCCCCAAAGATGGAGAAATATCCTGAAACGTCATAGGATAAAAGTATCAAGAAGGTATTTTATACTGTTATAGATACTCCAAGGGGATCCAAATAAAAATCCTTACTAAATTTAGGATGTACTATGTGAATATAACAGCGTGCTTTATTCTACCAAATTGCATTCCTAGAAATAAGTAATAGTGTCTAAACATAGCGTCTGAAGTTTCCTTGGAAGGTACATGCAAACACACATGCACACTCACACAGCCCTAACGATGTAGTGATAGAAGCTCCAGAGGAGGCTTCGTAAGATTTGGGTTCTCACTGTATGACACTGAGCAAATCATTTAACCTCTTTGGATTTTGGTTTCTCAACTATAATATGAGAAATTGGACTAGAATGATCTTAACCTTCTAATAGAATGTGCTCATGGTCTGATTTGCAGTTTAATGGGCAAGCTGAAAACTGCCAATCTAGAGTTCATTAAGAAATATTACTTTATATGCACAGAAAAAGGCGATTAAACATTTGACCCACATTCCTCTCTGGCTTGTCTTAGAGGTTCCTGCCTGAGAAGTGGTTTATGTAATCTTTTGATCATTCCACCCAATTAGCTATTTATGTGGCACTTAACACTCCTGCCTAGTTTCCTGACAAGAAAAGAAAAAAATCATAGCACTTATATTGTAAAAATATAGGGAAGAAAATTCTAAAGAGATGCTTACTGGCAAATAACTTTTGAATTCTTGGCAGTTGTGTGTGCATACATGCTGCAATCTCACTTCTATGGCAGTAGCCTAGAGCTCATATTTAGTGGAAAAATCAAGTATCTTATAACTTCTATCATCTGAACCTTGGGAAGGTCCTCCAGTTCCCTTGGAAGAACCAGTGTTACAAACTATAAGTTCTCTGTCTGCCTTTACAGGAAGGGAAAGGAAACAGGTAGAAAATTTGAATCTCAGAAGCAATGCAAACAGGGATAATTTTTAAATTTATGTTCTGTGGGTTATACCTGTTTAATTATCAGTGTTATATATATATTATTAAGGATATTTCATCCATTTTTTATCCTTCATGGAACAAGTTGTTAGTACCTGGGCTTTAACTTGTAGAACAAAAATGAAGGAGGGATATTTTCAAATGCATAAATTTTTTAGATATATAAATGGCTCTAAAATTTTAAAGTTAACTTATATGTAAGTGTATTAAGGTCTTACCTGTTTAGCATTTATCTTGCAATTTTTTAATTAAAATGATTATAATAGTTAACTTTTGGTATCTTAAGATGTTCAACGTGGGGTTGAAAGTTGGAGGGGGGCTTACAAAAGAATGGTTTAGTGACTAAATGAAAAATTTCAAGAAACATACTTTCAGCTTACTGACTGTAAACTTTGCCTGAAACCAAAAGCAACTCTGTAGTCATAAGAAATATCTTTGATTCATTGCCTTCCACCCCCTGACTGCTTATGTAATCAGCATCACTGAGACAAGTATAAAATTATCCATGTAATTGTATTGCTCTAAAGAATTTATTTAATTGTTCCTAGCATTTTCCATAGCCTACAGTGAGAGTATCAAGTACTGTACTAAGGAAGCGTTGCAAGGTGCTGAGCCATGACTAATTCATTACCTGTAGAAATGCCTTAACACGTAATAAGGTGTTAATTGCATTCAGGTGACACAACTGTATTTGGAAAGATAATTTGGTGCACCTTATCTGAGCTGATGGAAGTGCAGAAAGCATTCAGGTTACACTGCACTAGGAAGGGTAATCTCTTGCGGCTTATCAGCCCTTGATAATGGACACTTAGCAGTCTAAATAGTAAACGCATTTCTTCTATTGCCATTAATGAAAAGCATTTCAATTAATAATAGGAGGAAATGGAAGTTTTGTTTTTAAGTGTTTTGACTTGCTCTCTTTTAAAAAGGTATCAGTGTGAATGTCAGGAATATAAACTGTTTATTTAAATGTTTATTATCCCATCAGCAGTAACTCCTTTAGAAGCTTTACACTGTGCCGACCCTAAATGACATCAGCATATTGAGAGAGAAAGTGAAAAAATTTAGTGAATCATCCTCACATCTGTGGGTTTCCGAAAATGAGGCTCTAAGGGCTGAGCTAGGGTTAATGTGTGTAGCAGAGAGAAATGAGTGCTGGAGCATTCGATTTTTGAGTTGGCATTAAAACCTGTTGTCCCACCTTAGCTTGATTTTTCGGAAATGCAGGTCAGAAATAGTGTGCTACAGCTTTATTCCTTGTGCACATTCCACGTGTTTACACACTGATCTTATTCAAGAGCCTAAGTGATGAACACATACAGTAAATTTATATGTTCTAAACCAAAGAGGTAAATATGGAATGTGAGAGCTAGAAAAGTCATTGCTGCTTTTTTGATCCATGCTTGTGGGTCAGTGTGTTTTTTTTACAGTTTAGTCTCTGAAATAAGATGCGTAGTAGATATTTTTACTTTCATCGGTTTTATTTTGGTGGTGCGTAGACACAGTACTGGTGTTAAGAGTTGCCACTTAATAATAATAATAGCTGACACTTACTGAGCACTAATTCTGGCCTAGACAATTTTAGCTTTATATGGATTATTTTAGTGAATTATAATAATAACTCTATGAAGCTGGGAGGAGTTTTAATCTTCATTTTTCAGGTGAGGAAACCAGAGCACAATACAGTACAACCAATGTCACCTACCAGGTAAGTGGCGCTTACTAGACGCCGGAGCTAGGCCAGCTTTGATTTTTCCTCCCCCGATGTCTCAACATCGAATGTCTTACAACATGAAGGAGTGACACTTGAATGAAAATTGTCCTATTCCAGAGCCCATGCCCGTGAGATGTATTTTCTTTTGGCGGAATCAGTTCCACTTGTTTGACTTTTTTGGCCTACTTAAATTATGGAATTGAATTTGGCAAGACCGCAGAGGCCTTGCAGGCCTCACACATGTGCGAGCGCCTACGGCATGCTTTGTAGCACAGCTGCACCTGCCTGTTGAAAGACCGTGAAGATTGGCCCTCCTTAAAGTTTCCTTTTAAGTGATGGTTAACCTAACTAATTGGCACTGAAAGAAATTTTTAGACATGGTATAATTTGCAACACTGACATGCAAACATGACTCGTTTAGTTTTGACTTGATTAATTTAGTTGATGCTTAATTACCTGTGAGTCATTCACATGGTGTTCATCCAATATTGTCCAAGTAATGGGAACTCTAAGTAAACAACAGAATAACGTGGGAACCAATAAGAAAACTCATTTGTCACTATTTTATGTTTTCTCTGGGCTTTCCTGCTTTTGGACAATGGGGGGCGGGGCATTTGAAAAGACTTCAAAAAGTTATTAGAACTTAGGGAATTTCAAGGGTCCAATACATTCCTGAGTGAAGGAATATGTGATTTGGTGTAAATCAAATAGTCTTTTCCAACCCTGTCGCCTTTTAAACCTTCCGTAGTTTTATGAATATTATGTCTAGCTTGCATAGGCATTACAAATAATCCTGATAGAAAATAAAAGTAATAAAATTGCAACAGGCAGCCTGAGGTGGGTGGTGGGAATGGTGGGAGGGAAGGTATCATGTGTAAGAAACACTGCACCAGGGAGGAAAGATGCAGCCCTCGTCCTTAGGAACTTTCCAAATAATTAGTAAGTGTACGTAAGATAATAACACAATGTGCAGACATGCACTGACTGCCAAACAAGGAGGTAGAGAAGCCTCATTTGTTAACAACAACAATAACAACAACAACAAAAACCTGCTGTAAGATTTCCTAAAGGGATAGTTCGTTTCTGGGTGGGTAGTGTGTGGCAAATCTTCTTGAATGAAGTAGTGATTTAGCTGGACTTTGAAATGTGGGTAAGATATGGAGGTATTCCATGTGGTGGTAATGGAGGTAGAAAAGGCATAATGGAAGCAGTGTGTGATAGTCATTGGATTGAGAAAGGATAGTGAATTGGGGCCTGGAACTTGATTATGACAGTAAGAAGCAGAGAAAATGAATTAAAGGGAAATTTGAAAGACTCATCAGATACCTCTGCCCACCCTGGGAATGCCCCTCCATGTACAGTGGTTCTAGATTTGGATTCTCAGTTTCGAGGTTTGAAAAACTTAATTGTACCAGTTCAGGCAGAAGTAATCTAGTTCAGAGAAACTGGCAACCACACACACACACACACACACACACACACACACAACCCCCAACACACTTTTTCTTCTCCACAGCGCAAAGCCAACCAGTGGGCACAACCAGGGGGCACAGATCAGCTTCAAATTATACCCCAAAGTACCAACAGCCTCTGACTCTTCTGTTAAGTCCAGATCTTCAACTGACTCCTTTTCCTGGTGAATTATCTCCAAGTGCCTATATTTTTATCCCTGCAGTTTGGCTTCTGTTACCTGCCTCAGATCTGTTGCATACCTTTTATCTCAGTGGCAGTGTGACCCATTTAGAAATTGATATTAAACACTCATATCTGCGTAGCAAGGTGACCCATTTAGAAAACAGCTCAAGTAGATTTTGTTTGTTTGTTTTCTCTGCTACAGGAAGAACACCTCCAATCTGTTCTTGAGATGGGATTGCATTTTATGAAGGAATTACATTAGGCAACATGGGAAGGTAAACAGAAGTTTTTACGTCTAGGGCCTGCGTCCTTTTGCTCCCTAAGGAAGCCGTTCAGGCCTTTTTGATTTTCTGAAGCATGAGGTCTTGAGATTCTGATAGGTCCTTAAACCCATTACCATGGAAAAGGAAGGAGCAGACAAAAGGGGGAGTAGTATTTCCCTGTGATGGAAACCCAGACTTGGGAAGACAAATAACGCTTTTGGGTTCCATTAGGGCAGAGGTCTGAACCCGTGCCGGACGAGTGCTGGGACTGAGATGAGAAAGGCTGCGCATGGGTCTGAGAGGACAGGGCGCCGCGAGCCGCAGCCTGGGGGCTTGGGCATGGGAAGCGTGTGGCTAAACCTGGCCGAGGGAGAGTCGGGATGCAGGGAACAGTCTTCTCCTGAAGGACCAGGCTGGCCTGGCACAGCTTTTCTTAGAACTGCAGCTCTGGGCAGACAGTGGGGCTCTAGTACTCAATCCCTGCCCCATGAAACAGGAATGTGCAATGGCAGAGCTGGCAGCTGCGGATGGAGAGGTACAGGAGACCTGCCTTCTTGAAAAGAAGGGACATGCCAGACTACCTTTCTGCACTGGCCTGGTCCCAGAGTCCTTAAAGGATCCAGGGCTAGAGGTCAGAACTTTGAGCTCTCAAGCTGGTACTGACGAAACATTAAGGAAAAGACGTGTCACGCTGTTTGCCTTCTGACACAGCACCAAACAGCTCTCCAAGCCCCCCACAGCAGCAGTGGGATGGGCAAATGGATATGGTGAAGATGTTAGCTGTGGTGAGAGTACAGCCTAACTCTTAGTCTCAGCTCAACCAGGATCCCCCTTTAAATGTTCCTAACACCCTGCAGGAAATGGCATTATCTGCATTTGTTTTGATGCCTGCCTGGTGTGTTAAGTTTATGTAGAAGTAATTATAAGAGAGAAGAGTAATTGGAGGAGAAGTTTTGCTGGTCTAAATGGCATGTATAATAAAGTCATGATAGATGAATGCATTCCTCTCTGTTGTCAGAGGATGTCTGCCAAGATATTTCAAACAAACATTCACTCCGAAGGCACATATTCCATCAATAGTATTAGAAAAATTTGGCAAATTCTTTAACACTCATGTGTTTTATTCTACCAGCCTTCTGTTTTATTAGCACTACAAATGACTCAGAGATTTGGGAAATTAAAGTTTTTTGAGAATTACCTTGAACTTCATAACTAAATTTGGGGCATAGTCTGGTATGAGCAAAATATTTAGAATCTACTCATTAGGCAGAGTAAAATGTAGAAAGGCTCCTAAGTTTTATGTTAATTTCTGCTACTTCACATTTCATTTTGGGGGCTTTCATGACACTTCCACTAAATTTGTTCCCTTTACTCTGTCAAAAGTTATTTTGAAGACTCATGCCTAAATGGCTGACATATAGTCCAGCAATTAATAGGGATATAGGAGTCAGAAAAGGGGGCTGGTTTTACGTGGAAGGTAATTGGTTTAATTTTAGATATATTGAGATTGAGATTCTGGTGGGACAGCCAGGTGGAAAACTTGAGGTAAGTACCTGTGCCTTTCGGAGACATTCAAGCAAGATTTTGAAGGGAAGACTGTAAAGTACAAGACAGCTGAGGAAGGGAGTCAAAGAGAATAACAGAAGGTCAAGGAGCAGAGCGTTATGAGAGGTGTCGCGGGGGCGGGGAGGCGGCACTCCCCAAGCATTGATTTCTTCTCCCAGTTGACTCCTTCTCTAACTCACTAGCCACATTTCTGCAAGGACAGCAGCCCCAGGAAAATGAAACTTGACAGCCTTCCCATTAAACAATTACTGCTTCTGGTAAATCAGCCGAGCCCCGTGTCATGGTTTCCTGCCCAGGAGGAGAGAGATCCCAGTTAGAGAACAATTCGGAAGCCTGTGAGAGCAGCACTGTCACCTCATTTTCAAACAGTCCTGGCTCCTTATGACAAAATCCATGACCAGAATCGTTTTCAGTATCTAAAGTCACCTTGTCTCATCCAAACTACCAAAGCAGATCCTATGGAGGGTACAGAAGAAAATAAAGACTAGGTCTTCTTCAGGGAGAATCTGTCAATGCAGCTTTTATTGTATAAAACCGATACACTTTTGATAGCACGTTTTGGTAGAACTAAGTTAAAATTCATAATCGAGTTATAAAATTACATCACACGACACACGTGCACACATATGAGTTTACCAACCAGTCCCTGGAATCAATCTCACCAAAGGACCCCATCTCTCAATTAAACAGGGCTTCCAAAGTATTCTTCTATTATGAAAACTCAGGGGCAGTTGCTAGTGTTACAGCTTTCCTCAACAAGTTTCTAAAAATACCCTCTTTGTGTCATCTTTTATGGTTTATAGAGCCCATAACCATTTCATTACCTAAATTAAAACTGCAGGGCCCATGTCAAGGTTACTGTGTCACCAACTGTTATAGACCGAATGTCTGTAACCCCCTAAAGCCATATGCTGAGATCATAACCCCATTGTGACGGTATTAGGAGGTGGGGCCTTTGGGAAGTGGTTAGGTCATGAAAGTGGAGCCCTCATGAATGGGATGAATGCCCTTGTAAACATGATCCCAGAGAACTCTGGTACATGGCTGTCTAGTACCAGGAAGCAGGCCCCCAGTAGACACTGAAGCTGCCAGTGACTCAGTCTTGGACTTTCCAGCCTTTAGAACTGTGAGAAATAAGAGTTTGTTATGTAAACCACAAGTAGATGATAATTTGTTAGTGTAGCCTGAAGACACTCAGAAACGAGCCTCACAAAGACTTCTGATTTCGGTTTTTTTTTTTGTTTTTTTTTTTTAAATATTATATCCTGAGTCCCAGGAGTGAGTTAAGGAAAAGCACCCGAAGTTCATGCATACCATCCTGAGCTGTAATTAAAGACTGTCTTCCTGGTTCCCTCTGCACTGGTAATTTCTTCACATTCTCTCAGGTTGTATCACATGCTCCACATTATCTGAAGTATATCCACAACCTTTATTTGTCACATGTATGTCTGTAGTTAATCAGATTATTCGGAAATAACGGATTGAAGAATCTCATTTTGTTAGTAGTCCTTATAATTTTTACCTAGGTACTAAGTGTTGGTAAAAGTTTAGTGAGGGTTAGATTAAAATGAATCAAAATAAGTTAATAAAACAAAAGCTCAATTTATTGGCATTCGAGTGACTATATTTTATGGCAAGAAATAGAAAATACAAAATTGCCCTAAAATGTATTCTAATAAGTGATCTCATTACTCTAAATATAAATATAAAATGGTATAGGAGTAGTCACTATATGATTCAAAAGAGTGATACATACAGATTATTAACATGTTAGGTACTCTGTGTGTGTGTGTGTGTGTGTGTGTGTGTGTGTATGTGTGTGTGTGTGGTAACAGTGAGGATAACAAAAATTCAATATTGCTGTGACCATCATTCACTTGGCTGGTAGAAGTAAAAATGATTACAGAAAGGAAAAATATTATGTTACCAGGAAATAAAACAAATTTAAAAAAGGAAAAGAAATGTAGATCAGTTTCTGTAACTATAGTGTTTGATTTGTATATAAGTTAGTTAGATTTTTTTGTAATTTAAGGCCCTACTCATGCTTTCCTATCCATCTGTAATTCAGAATTCCTTGGCACCTGCCAAATTACTGTATATTTTTGTAATTTAAAACAAAATAACTTATAAGTAGGCTTAAATACAGATCCAAATTTTATAATCTGTTACGAAGATCATAATTATCAGCTAGTATTTTCAAACTTCTCCATTGAACTCTAAAATTCATCACAAGGCACTTTCTCAAAACAAAACTCTGGCAGATCTGTCCAATGTGTGTCTATCTTGACACTTTCTACCTAGACTATGTGACTCTTAAGACACACACAGGAGTAGACAAGGTTGTAAAACCCAGTATTTAGAGTAAATATCTAGGATAGACTCATTTGCTATCAAAAACTCTAATAAAGGCAAAGAAAACACTTACATTGCTAGCTAAGATGTGAACTTGCCTTGAGGATTTCATCAGAATAAATTTTCTTGGTAATCTTCCGATCATCTTAAAAAAAAAACAAATCCTTGACTTTCCTTATTCACTTCTGGTGAAGCCAGGAGCAGGGCAAGTAAGACTGAAAAGCTGTTTGTTTTCAACTCACAGGTGAGTAGCGAAAGCCAGGTATGATCCAACAAAGCCTGCATTGCAGCTCTTTCATAGCAATATGAGTTTTCACACGCCCTGAAGTTTGACAGCCTGCTTTCAGGCCGCTGGCTTCAGGTTTCTCAGTACACAGGATAATTGAACAGAGGGGCCAGGGCACTTAATATGTGGGTAGTTCTGCCAAAAAGGTGGAATGATAGTCAATTTTTGCAGATGGAAGGATGATATGCTAATGATTTTTAAGAATCGCTTATAATCTCTGGTGTTATCAAAAAAACTATGATGCTTTACAATTCTGTCCATCTCCCTTTCCTTCTAAATAACATGATGTTGGACCCATATAAGATACAATATGTAATATGCATCAAAACCTAAAGCACATACTGCAGTGAGCACCATCTAATCCAGGTCCAGAACAATGACTGGCCTTATCTACCTCTGCGCCTCTTTCCTAGCCTGTATCCTTCTTCTCCTTAGAGGTAAGAACTATCTTGAATGTTGTATTGTTCCTTGTTCTTTTATTTTATGCAATTTTATTACATATGTGTTTTAACTAGACTTCCTGCTGTTAGAGCTGATTTTAGCATTTCCATGCCCAGTGCGATAAATTGCCTATGTGATAAATTCCAGCTCGTTTGCATGCACGTTTATTCACAATTTTGCCTCTTTTACCTATCTAGTTTCAACTTCACCCACTCTTCCTGACCACAACAAACATTCTGTATACTTTTATAACTGAACATAATGCTTTTTTGCTTCAGCAACTTGCTGCCTATATCAGTAGTGCCTTCCTTTTTATTATTGAATAGTATTCCATTGTGTGAGTATCATGCATTTTGTTTGCTTGTGCAACTGTTAATGGCTTTGGTGTTGGCTTCAGGTTTTGACAGTTATGAATAAAGTTTCTATGAACATTTGTGCACAAGTATTTTTGTGGATATGTGCTTACATTTCACTTGGGTAAATAACTTGGAACCATATGTTGGGCCATATGGGTGGTTTAGCTTAAAATAGGAAAATAAAGAAACAACAAGGTTTTACAAAGTCATTGTGCCATTGTTTGTTTCCACCTGCAGTGTCCGAGGTTTCCAGGTGCTCTGCTTTCTTGACAACACTTGACTATTATTGGTCATTTATATCGGTATCTCATTGTGGTTTTAATTTATATTTATTTTATGTTTAATCACGTTGAATATCTTTTCGGGTGTGGCTTAGCCAGTCAAATGGGCAATTCGTATTATTTTGTGTGAGGCGTCTATAAATTTTTGCCCATTCATTTAAAAAAGTATTGACTTGTAAAAGGTATTTGTATATTCTGAATACAAGTCCTTTATTAGATAATGAATTCTAGCAATCTGTGGCTTGACTTTTGTTTTCTTTTGTGGGGTATGCTTGTGTGTGTCCTAGGTTTAAAAGAAAAAAAGCTTTAACAGGGTCACAAAGATTTTCTCTCTCTCTTTTTTTTTTTTTTTTGTAGATTTTATAGCTTAGCTTTTACATTTAGATGTAAAATCCATTTAATTTTTGTTATTTTGGGGAAAGGTCAAGGTTGCTATTGTATTTCATACAGATATCCAGTTGTTCCAATTTACTGAAAAGACTTGCTGTGGCACCTTTGTTTAAAACAATATGATTTCTGGCTCTATTCCTGGACTTTCTATCCCATTCCCTATATGTCTGTTTTTTACTGCCACCCCAGTGCCTTGATTACATAACTTGATAGTAAATCTTGAGATCACGTAGTATAATTCTTTCTTTCAACTTTTTCTTTTTAAAAATTTTCTTTGGCACTTCTAGGTCATTTGCATTTTCATATACCTTTCAGAGTCAGCTCATTAGTTTTGACCCAAAACAAACCTTTTGGAAATTTTTATTAGGATTGTATTGAATCTCCAGATCTGTTTGGAGCTTGGATACTCCCTTTACAATCTAAGTGCTACAAGTAGTCATAGTGACAGTATCAATGAGTGAAACTTAGCAGTAAAAGCAGGAGATCGGGCATGAATGACATCTTCCATATTTCCATTATTTTGCTTAGAGGTAGCCTCAAAATAACTTTGAATAAAAATTTCCTCCAAGAGAAGAACAACACAAGAAACTGTTCTATACCCAAGGTCCCAGCTTATAATGAAGTATATTTTATAACCTCCCCACTCCCATTCTGAAGAAAAACCACACAGGATTTTTTTTAAATACAAAAGGTCTATGCTTGTTTAAAAACTACCTTTTCAATGTGCAAACAGTACAGCATTTAGAACTACAAGTTACTAGGTATTGGGGAAGTACCTTCCACTTGGAACTTCTTCCTTTCTGCATACTCAAGCACCTACTGATAAGCAGACAAAGGAAGTGTTTTCTTGATTTAGACAGTAACACATCAGAAGAGTTGAAACTACTTTCAAAACTGCTTCGCTTGGAAAGGTGTTTTGCCTCTAAAGGAGTTTTCAGAAAACCTCAGACAGCAAATGTAGTGAACTCTAACTATTTGAAATTTTTCTTTGACCTTTTGCAGAGCTCATATTTTCCTTCATCTGCTTTTATTTGTTAATCATCTAGTTTGGTGTTTGATATGTTCACATGGACATTGCATTTATTTTAAATAAAATTTTATAAGACTTTCGACATATATTGATACTTGAAAATGGCTATTCAACTCTCTTAATTAATAGAACAATCCAGAATTCATTTTGTTATGAAATTGAGTTGCTGAGTGAAAAAGGAGTATTTGCCACATGTTAAAAATAATATATTATACTCTAAAACTAGACACATAGGGTTTATTTTTAAGATTTACTCATTTTACTCGGTACTCCTGGAAAATTATAATAATAAGAAGAATTATTATCATTTTGTTTTAGCAGAGGTGCTTCTTGTTACTGCCAAAATCGAGGAGCTGTAACTTGAAGAGGCTACAGATCTCACTGGGAGACAGGAGTTAACTCTGTCTCTCAGGATTGGTTTATATCTATATTCATAATTCACCTTTTTCTTTCAATAATTTTGTCACATTATTTTTTTGTTTTAATGATAGTAACAAGAAATACTTTCTACGTATAGAAGGTAAACAGATTCCCAGATGCTAAGAAAATCTTAGTTTTATGCAGTTGTTTGATTCTTGTGCTATTATCACACATGAAGTTGAAGAAACTTCAAGACTTTCCCTTTGCCTTTTACATTGAGAAAATGTGGGGAATCTTCCCACCTGGCTTAGGTGGGCCCTGGGTATATTAGTGGCTGTGCGCGGTATTTGGTGTGCGTGGTTGGAGTTTGTATAGGTCTCAGGTCTCTCAGAATCCAGAGGCTCACCCAGGCCCTCTTCCATCACCTCAGCTTCCCCGAGTCTTCTCTGGTGTCCAACTTGAGATAAAGAAGATGCTTTGTCTCTGGCCGACAGAAGGGCCTGGTTTCGGCCTTGAATTGTTTGCTTCTTCCTTTCCTTATGCACAGGGCGTGATATCTGATGGAAGCCATTGATGGATATCTTTCTTCTCTATACAGTTTGAAAACATAAGTATGATTTTATTTGATGCTTGAATCTGTTCTAATCATTCAGAAAAATGTCATCTTTATCACACTTCATTTTAAGCCAGTAGTCTCCATCTTTGTGATCAAGTATATTCCAATTCATTCCAAAATAAAATTTTGAATGCTTCTTTATTCCAGCCTTCTTCTAAAATTTGGGAAACATCAATAAACAAAACAGACAAAAAAGTATAAAAGGTCAATGGATAACAGAAACCAACCAGAGAAACGTATTTGAACACAAAACCCACAAATATACATATATTTCATATATATATATATCCTATTTTGAATCTATATGTTAAATATTAGTGAGGTTTAATTTTTTTCTAAGACAAAATAAATATAAATAAAAGTTCTTATTTTTATCTTCCTCATTGAAGTGGGTGACCTTGCACAAGCTCTGGCAAAGCACATCCCACTGTGCAGACCACTTTTAAGATGGCTGATACCATCGTTTCTTGATATATCTGTATACTCTACATCTGTCTCTCCACCACTGTCTAACTTTTGCTATTTCAAAACTGAAGCTGTCTTTTGGGTCTTTCACTAGGTTCTTGTTTCCTACCTAAGGAACTTGCCCTACTTGGGAAGCAGCTCAGAAGTGGTTGAGTTGCTCTGAGCTCTTAAAATAAGAAACCCTTTCCAGCTCAGGTTACTAGTTGGTAACTGAGGTTATCAGAGCAACAGGTAAGTTTTTGAGTGAGGGGATTCATTATTCAGTTACCACTTCCAGGTCTTCTGTGTCCAATGCAACAGTTACCATGAGTCCCAGTATTACATTTTATAAAAGTAACATTTTATAAAAAGAAAACGTAGTGAAAAGGAATACCGTTCTTATACACCATCCATATGTCAAATTGAAATGGGAAATAGATACATGAAACAAAGAAGAATCAACTTGTTCATTGACAATCGTTGCTGGTGATTCCTCAGCAACATTTATTGATCATCATTCAAGTGCAAGCCACTGTATGAAGAATCTTGTGGTGTATAGAGGACTCAACCAGAATCCATGGTTTCTTAAATGAACTCTTTTTATCCGAGACCGATCCATTGTATGTAGTCTGGTCTCTCATAATAGCAGCATTTCCGATTTTCAGACATTCCTTCGGCTCTTATTCTCTTTCCTCATTCTGAGACTCTTAAGAGGTGATAACTGTTTTTATTTATTGATTTTTAATTCATAGTCTATAAATACATCTCATAACGTGACTTACCAACCACTAGCCATCCCACACAAAGAGACTAGATTGTTTGGGGCCACAAAACTCTGGTTGTGAAGGGGTGCTGTCTGGTTTCACAACGTCAAGTCCCTTCTCTTTTCACTGGAGCCTTTGAAGACAACTGAACAGCTTTGAACAATGCAGTGAGGCGCGGTTTTGTGCAGAACTTAGGGCAAGGGGAAAAAAGAGAAAGAAAACTTCCCTTCAGTAAATTGGCAGAAAATGTCTAAAGGTTACACACCACCCACACATTCCTTTCAAATGATCAAAGACTTATAAGAGGTCATGGAAGGAGACAAGAAAAGGGGGAGCCAGGAAGAATTTTTTTTAAGTTTCCTGTATCACAAGTCTTGCTGAATAAGGGACAAATCAGGACTCTTGTAACTCTTTTGGAAGATTTCTGGATTGAAGAGCACAAACCTTTAATTGAGTTGGTGAACTGTTATCTTGAAAATGAACAATACACCTATCTCTTATGTCTCGTTCTACATTCACCTCCATTTTTGTCCATTAAGTCTTTTAAGTATTCTTTTCATCATTTTTTGGGTTTAGTTTTCATGGTCCTCTTTACTTCCTGGTTTCAGCAGAGAGTACTTAACTTGTTATCTTAATATTTCTTGCCCATCCCAAAGCAGGAAGTGCTCAACATTTATAACAAATCTGTTTGGGCATGATTTCCTTACCCATTGGTTGCTTCTAAATTCAAACCTAGTCTTTTGATTTGGCCTTAGTTTGCACTGTGTATTGTGCCATCTTTTGATAGCTTGGTTCTGGACCTCCACTCATTTTGATCATGTAGAGTGAAAGTCTCCCTCACTTAGGTTTTTACAGTAATATACACCCCCATTAAACTTCTATTTATAATGTAAATTTTACTTACTGGCCTCACCCTGGTATTGCAATCTTCTCTATGTCTTCTACATTTTTTCGTCCCTGCCTCCTAGCAAACTGTCTGATAGGTAATGGATACTCAATAAATATTTGTTGAAAGAATTAATAGATTTATTTAAGCTCGCAAAGCCCCAGGCATATCTCGGTGGTTTTTCTTGACACTCTCTACCAGGTGCAAGTGGCTAGAGGCCAGCGTTTTCTGGTTGTTGTTGAATCCTTCTTTGCCACTTGGGGCCCTGCCTTCCTTCCCGGGTTCCCTGTTGCCTTGGTCCATACACAAACAGAAAACTTCTATCACAACACAGAAGAAAAGATATGAGAAAACCCATAGAAGGCACTTTAGAGTTTCAACCAAAGGAAATTTTACATCAGGTTTGTACTTGTTTCTAATAAATGACTCTTTGATTACATAATCCATATGGTAACTTGCTCGTCTCTGGTGTGAGTGGTATTCCAAGCAAGGAACTCCCTGCTCTTGTTCTCAAGTAGCAGGTCCTGCCCTCTGCTTCTGGGCAGCCGCTTTCTCCTTTGACCTGGGATGCCTGATCTGCCCCTGCCCCCCAAGTGCCTTATTTGACTTGATCTCAGTGCCTTTTCTTGCTCTTCAGCTTCAAGGTATACCCTGGATTTAGAAAGATTTTTCACATTGCCTACTTCTGTCCTGAGGTTTAGCATAAGTTCCCTTTGAGGTGAGAAACTTGCTTTCCAGAATGTGGTCTCTTAGTGACATCTTTCAACACAGCCTATGATGGATTTACTGAGCCCTCAGGTTTTTTTTTAAACTCCTCAGTTTAGAATTCAGTTTGGAATAATATAGAACATTATCTCTTCGAAAATACATTAAAGCAGGTTTTGAAGATATGTTTTTTCTTATTCGTTAGAAATACATTTTTTCTCTGTTGTTTGCAAAGACAACTATTGTAGCTTCCTTCTGTGTCCCAAATGTATATATGTATAAGTACATCTATTTAGTATATATATTATATATGTGTATATACACGTATATATACGTATATATTTTATGTATATATGTATACATATACTAAAGCACATGCCAGTATATGTGTGTGTGTGTGTGTGTGTGTGTGTGTGTGTACTGGCATATAGATTTAAACAGAAAGAACACATATGGAGTAGCCAGAGTATTGTTAACTACAAATACATTTGGGAGTAAATGTTCATTCTTTTGCTTGCTCAGAAGAGACTTTGAACATAGGTTCTGATGGCAGCTGACAATCAGCCTCCCCTCTTCCCCTGGGCAAGCTGTGATTCTGGCGATCCAAACAGAGCATACCATGGCCCATTGGTCCAGTCACAAGGATGTGACCCATACTGTGCCGCCCAGGATCCGTCCTGGCATTTTTCTAACCAGAGGTAGAGGTAGAGGCTTCTTGTCTTCTCTGGTCATAAGATCTTAGGCTGTAAGCTCTGAGCTGCCCACAGATGTGTCCTGCATAGAATAGGCCGAAAGGCTAAAGCTGACAGTGGGAGCTGGGGCAGAGGGGCGATTCCAACCGTCAGAACCCTGTGGTGGGGAGTGAATCCAGAAGTTACTCTGTGTCCCCAAGATACATGCTCCCCAGCTGTGTCTACGATTTCATAGCATAATCCTGTGTATTCACTTCTTCTTCTGAGGGTGTTTTTTTTTTTTTGGTAGTCTCTATTTCTTTTTCTTTGCATTTCTTAACATTTCTACCGTTGGCATGTCTTAATGTAGAATAATGAAGGAAAGGCTTTTAAACTTGTGTTTCTCTAAGCAAAACCCTTTTCTGAGAAAGGAATATGTGTTTACTGAAATTAAAATTTAGAAATAAAAACATGATATATTTCATGGTTAATTGATACTAAAATGTAAGCTATATCTTTTAAAGAATTTTTTGTGTTTTATTTTTAAGATCAAGTCCTTATATTAGACTGAGGCGTAACTTGGTTTTTAAAACACCAAGACTTTTAGATATAAAAGTTTATTTCCATCAGACAGATCCTAGTTCTGCTCTGAAGAGTCCTGGATCATGAAAAGAACATTATTCTGCTTAGCCTCCTGAAAGATCTTTTTGGATAGCATCCATTTTTACATGTCTTACATAGGGAAACCTTTCCCCTACAAGGGCAGTTTCCAAAATGTCACCTCACTCTTTGTAGACATTAGAACGACTAATCTATATGGGTGCTGATGAAATCCCTTAAACACATAGTAATTACAGTGTAGTCTGTGGGCCGGGTGAATCTTGCAAACTTTTTGTGATATTTCAGGTTCAAGCTACCTTTAGACAGTACACTCTCCGTACAGCTTTTCAGGGTGACTCGGTTTTTAGAGGCAGCAACTGGTATTCTGCAATCCACTAAGCCTTAATTTCTAGATTATGCTTCGTTGGCGTTTGAGACTGGCTTGTCCACGTTTACTCCCAGGCCTACATAACTGTTCCTGACCTCATTACTCAGCTAAGCATGTATGGAGGATGGACGATTTGACATTGTCCATTAGTCAGCCATGCTTCTGTTGCACAGAGCTCCCAGGGACTGCCTACAAAATTCTGAGAGTTTCCCAACTGTCCTTTGTATTGTAAACATAGCTATTTCAAAATGTGATACAGTGAGAATTGCCATCTGGTTGGGAACATTCTACTTTCTCTTACTAAAGGGTAGTGGCCTGATAAACAGGGCAGCAAGCACGTTCCTGGATCAGTTTTTGTGAGCGAGCAGGTGTGTGGGCTTGAGATTGCTCATGTGCCTCCAGATGTTTTAAATGGTTACGTTCAGTTGCATATGTGGTGCCATTCTTAGTAAAGATGGAAAAAGATGACAAAGGTAAAAGGTATATTAAAAATTCCAACTGTAATGTAACTTCCCATACTATCTATTATATGTATAGTAGCTACTTTATAGTTTGAATCATAAGGTTAAAAAAAAAGAATGTGCCTGAGAAAATGCTTACTAAACTGTTGATTAGTTATGTCCCCCCACTTTCCCAAAAGATTTTAGGGATGATATGTGAAAAACTACAAGAGTGATTTAGCTAATAAAATAAATCTAAAAAATTTTGTTAGAACCTGAACCAATTATGTAAAAAATTATGCAAAAAAAAAAAAAGTTAGAACCATTGAGCAAAGAATTTCCTTCAAGACAAAACCTGACAAAAAACAAACAAACAAACAAACAAACGAAAAACCATGGAAACTCAGTAGGTTGCTCTCATAAATCTGTAAGGGAGAAAATAAAGTTTTGTCAAGAGAGGCAATGGGAGAGTAAAATGGATGTCGAGGGTGGACAGAAATGGGTTCTGATTCTCATTCTGCCCTTCACTCACGGTTTACTTTGGGCATGTTATAACTCACCTGAGCTCTACTATTCTTATCTGTAAAATGGCCATAACAATAATTATCTTCTCATGAGCCTCTGGTGAACAATAAAGCGAAACCACAAAAGAAATGACATATAAACTTTTTTAAAAATAAATTTGCTTACCTACACCATTGTTCGAAGTGCTAAGATGAATTTATTGCAAAGTTTTTATAGAAGGGCTAGTCATCAACATTTTAGTAAGCATGTTGTCATTGTCTACATCGACACTTATTTAAGAAAAAAAAGGAGGGTATAGAATCAAAGTAGCTCCCTGTGAAGTGATTTCTGTGGGGGAGTTAGAGTGAGCTAGTTCGAGTTGGCACTCTGGCTATCTCAAAGGTAAAACTTTGAGACAGGATGAGAACTGGTGTTTAGCGTGCTCTAAGACTATTCCTCACCATTATAAGTTGCCTCAGGCCAACTTTTGATAAAAGCTGAAAGATTGAAACTGCTGAGTTAGAGAAACTTTTTCTTCAAGTGAAATGAGTTTTGCACAGAGTACTTACTGGCTTTATTTTCATCATAAGACTCTCGATTTGATGAAGATATACAACTGAGACCATCACCATTCACACACTCTGTTAGTAGCTTGATAAACATCAAGTTGTGTAGCCTCGCCTGGTACTTCCATTTCTGTCTGTCAAAGGATCTCAGCCTTGAGTTTCCAATATGGTATCAAACAGGTCCCTTCAGTACTTTGTGTCTGGTGGCCCTGTGAGTGTTCATCACTGACAGTTACTTGAAGATATTTGGTGTCCACCGTTGCTGCTCAAGGAGCATCCCTACCTAGTGTCCTCCTGTGCTCCCAAAGTTGAAACTCCTTGAGGTGCTAAAAACTTGCATTTTTGGAAGACCTCATTGCTTCAGAATCATAGTGTAATCTGAACAGAAATAGGAAGAATGCTCTCTCAACATGACTGAGATGTGGACCAGAACCACACTATTTTGTCTAATTCCACTCCTGCTTCCATTCCCAAGTGCCATATCCCACCAGATCTTCATCTTGTGACCTTCCCTACCCTTACTCCCCCTCTAGAAAATGAGCCATGCACAAAGACCACCACTGTAGTATTTATTGGTGGTGGGACGGGAGGCATCGTCCCATTGTTCATTGGATTGCTCAGCCTTATGTCCAGCTAAGGCACTCGATATAATTCTACTGCACTGGGAAAATTGTTACCAACTAGCAACTTTACAAACTCACTTCACTTATTAGCTAAACCTGAGATAATTGTATTATAAGGAGTTTAAGGTAGAGGTATGTCCGTGAAGAAACATCTTCAGGGGAACAGTGCCGTGCCTTCAGGAAACCGAACCCAGAACACAGCGGGATTCTTTCCAGTTAGCTTCTCTCCCTGCCTCACCTTGCATTGGGGTTATCTGGTAGAAGAACTAAAGGAGGATTGATGAATGGTGAAGAAAGGGGGGCCATAAAAGTTTGCCATAAAATATGGAGTAGCTGCGTGAAAGGGTAAGGGCAGTATGCATTTGTGCTGGAGATTGATGAGGAGAGTGTTTTAAATGGTCTGTGAATTACCTGCAACAGACTAGCCTGGGATAGTTGTTTGATGGTGAGTTACTGGTTCTGGACCCAGTCCTCCACTCCCATCTCTTGCAGAATGAGGGTCTCTGGAGTTGGGTTTTATTTGGGCACCTAGAACCCTCTTATGAACACTAAACAGCCCCCAGTGGAAGAATGTATGGGTTTTTGGATGAAGGACACCCAAGTACCAATGGATATGAAATAGAGCGTGTTATTCACATAGTTAAGAGCAGAAGGATTGTCCAAGGAGAAGGCCTCAGAATAGGTCTAGAGGGAGAGAACAGCCAAGTAAAGAGTGGACCGGGCCCTAAGAGTGGCTGTAGAGTGGACCGAGGAGAGTCTGTAGATTGAGTTTGGAGTTTGAAAGATTTGAACTTCCCTCCAGTGCCAAAGAATGAATGGCATAAGTGTGTGCCCTAAACGTGGTTGCCCAAATGTGGAGCGGGCAGGGAAGGGTCAGGGATTTAAAAGTTGTCAAGGGTAAAACATGAAACACAGAGTCACCCTTTATTTTACAGCCAGGATTATGCATTTTAATAAATTTCTAAGGTAATTCCTTTGCATTTTTAAGTTTGAGAACCACTGGTTTGTGGGCTCCTCTGACTGGACGTGAGCCCGTCTTAATTCCAGCTGGACGAGACACTTCCTTCTTCTGATTATGAGCATCATCCACAATTACTCAGGCTCTATGAGGCACCTGAGACAGACAACACACCTGCCTGCGACAGGACTGAGATGTACTGACTCTGGTCACTAGAGGCTGAAGGGACTTTACAGTATCACTGCAGAAACATCTGACAGCCCAACTGACTACTGAACAAATTTCCGAATGTGTGGTAATGACCACCATCTGCTTGCTTCCCTTTGTTTTATTATCCAGGTCTGCTCTTTGCTTTTCCAGTCCAGTGAAATGATTTAATAGGGAGCTCTGAGACAACCCTTTATTTGTCCTCACAGTGATAAGATCAGCAGGATGTTTTGATTTCAGATTAACTACCTGGAATAGGGTTGATCTTCTGTCTATTTCAGGTTCTTCTCTGAGATTCCTACTTTTCCCTGGCAGATATTTGTTCCACTGAGTTCCTGGAACTGCTTTTGGAGTCATGAAACTCAGCACAGATACTACTGACAAATCTGCAAACTCAGCACAGGTGCCACTGAGGAATCTGCAGAGTGGCAGCAGCTAAAGAGGTGTGGTGTCCCTGATGCTATCTGCCCGGCGAGGGACCAGCAGCGGCGTTAGTGCGCCTTTGGGAAACCGTGTAGGACTTATCATTTGGAAGCATAAATAAATGTGTGCCTACGTACATTGACATTTTGTATTATTTTTGGGAATCTTGCCTTAAAGGAAGGGAATAGTGAAATCAGTTGGCAAATTCTTTGGATTAATAACATGGACAATGCAAACTTTAAGCAATATGCAAATATTTACGGTCTCAGTGGGCACACTGTTTTTCATTTGAGAAGCAGTGAATTCAGGCAGTGGTACCCGTGATACTCATTTGTCTTTCTCATCAGGGGCCTTAGCAAACCCCGTTGTATTTACTGAACACATATGTGGGAGTTTCATTAAGCTCATACTTGTATAAAATTATTGTATACCTACCAAAGCCCTATGAGGCACAATTTGCATTGCATTTTTTTACGTGAGGAGAATGAGAAAAAGAGAGCCTGGGTGAGCCAGTAAGTGGTACTGCGGAAAAATGAATCCAGGTGACCTGCCTCCAGACCTGGCACATCAATACTGCACTGTGTTGCCTTTAAGCAAGTCACTCTGTAGAATAATTTTTTAAACAGGCATATTAAAGGCTGGCTGTTACTAGAAACCACCTAAGCTCCCCTGAAAAACCAGAAGATAGTTATCATATTCTCAGAATTCATTTCATTTGACAATATGTAGTTGTGCAGTGTCTGCTTCTAATAAAATTTAGAAATAGTGGAAAACCTGGGTATCACAATTTTCAGTGAATATCTTCGTCTGTAGTTTTCAACTCTTGTGAAGTGGATTTTAAACTGTGTCCTTCAGCCTCCCTTTAATGGCAGAGGTTGCGAAAGGGAAGCAAGAGGATGGGCTCCCTCTGGCTTCCTTATGAATGGAACTTACATGTTCTAGTCTTGGACTTTCAAATAAACTTGTTGAAAACAGGATTGCCCAACTAAAAACAAGCAGACAAGCAAACAAAGAACCAGAAGAAATTTCAAAACCATTAGACTGGATGGGCTTCAGTTAACTGTTCTATGGAATCTCTTATGACTATGAATGAGCTTGAATTTGGCGGTCCTGCTAATGCAGATGTTTGCACATCAGTACTATCCAGCAAACACTTGAGTGCTTAAACTTTTGCAAGCACTGGGGTTGACACCAAGGGATGAGTTTAATCTCAAAGATCAGAAAGCCTCCCTGAGGGGCAAATGGTATCTAGAAGCAACATAAAAACCTTAACAAACATAACGCACTGTAAGTGAGGTGTGCAGAAGGTGCTGTGAGACTTCTTGTTATATGGCACACAGAATAAAGGTTTACCTGGCATGTCCCCCAACACCGATAAAATAGCAGCCGTTTGAAGACAAAGTATACAAAACAGAATGGCATTTAAAGCCTCCTAGGATGAGAGAGGTGGTCCGAAGGTTTTGTTCCTGAAAGAGTAGTGTTTTGACAGGTGCAGGTGAAGAGAGGGCATTCCAGGCTGAGGGAATGCAAGAGTGAAGGTGTGAGCATTTGGAAATGAATGAGGGGTTCAAGCGGGTTAAGTGGCAGAGACAGGAAATGGTAGTGGGAGGGAGAAGTTGGTTGGGGCAGGTTTGTAGTAGGAACGTTACCATGGGGAGTTGTATTTTATGCTCTAGCATGAATAGGGAGGGGAAAAAAATTCTTAAATTGGATTGTTTTTTAGGAAGATAGATATCCTGACATGGTAGGGGATGGATTGAGGACAGAGAGATTAGAGGAAGAGAGACTGATTAAGAGATCATTTAGATTGTCTAAAGCAGAGAGACTAAGGCCTGGAAGTGGGACGTGGTCATTTGCCTTTTGATTGGAGACGTTAGCGTTTGATGAAAGAAGCCAAGATTATATTTCATCATTAATAAATTGCTATCACATTAAAAAAAAAAAACCTTTATTTCAATTTTTAGATTGAGTTGAATAGTCAGCTCAAAGACTGGGGGGAAAGATCACACAATTGCTTTCTGTGCCCTAAATATGGTCAACAGGTCAACGCCCCTAGCAAAGCTGCATGCTCGTTACTGCCTTTGTATGAGAGTGTCGTTTATGTGTGTGTTCATACGTGGTTTTTCTTCTGCCCACAAGCCGTGGCTGCCTAGAACTAGTCCTTCAGACGGTTCCATAGACATGCCTGACAGTGATTCCTGAAGTCTGTTGGCTGACGAGGTAAAAATCAGTCATGAAATATGAAGCAGTTTGCCTTTTTTAATACAAAGATTCCTTTTTCCTCCCCTAACAATTGCCTTTTCCAATTAGATAAATATTTAATGTGTGTTCAAAGGAGACTGACAGTGGCAGTTCCCTTTTGATGGCAAGGACTCAGGACTTTCACATTGATTTAATCTCGTTTTAACACTGACTTGGTAAATTCTATTGAAAGCATTTTTGGCAGGAATGGTGGCTGTGATGGCATGCTGGTGGTGGCAATTGTCAGGGAACATTTAATTTAATTTTTTACACTTTAAGAGTCAAGATTATAATTTGGAACAGATAGTGAGATGACTGTAACATAGTCCGGTGAGGGATTTCAGGACAATTTACAGTGGTTGAATAACTAAAAGGAGAGTAACTGATGATGGATGTGTCCAAAATGGCAAAGGAGAGAATAACCAGGGGAAGGGCTCCTGTTCGTCCCGATGTCCTATTGTGTTCTTCCTCCTGAGGCCTGGGAAGGAGCTTGGTAAATGATACGTGATGTGTTTATTGGCAGGAGACTTTTTGTGTCTCCTTTAAAAATTTACTATCTATTATATCTAAATTTTATTTCCTGATATGGTACAGGACATGAAACTACCCCTCCTTTTAAGAGCAAACTTCTAACTAGCTTAGCTCTTGACGTTTCTCTTTACCAGTGTTTCCCAGTTGCCATGTTTCACCTTTTTGCTTGTTATTCTCTCTGGAAAAACAAAACAAAACAAAAATACCTAATTCCTTGTCTAGCAACTTTCCTCTCCCCATTAATTCCAGTTCCATATGTGTACAGAAACTGGCTGATAAAGTGCCATAATATCTTAAAGGAAGATATTTTTCTAAGTTTTGAAAAGCTTTTCTGCATTTTGTAAATTATTCTAGATCTCTGTGCTTCTTGTGGTTTCTGGACAATTCAATGAAAAGTCAGCTTTACCATCCATAGCTAAACATACCCAAATGATGTCATGTTTACCCTCTAGGAACAGCGTCCCATTCCCAATTTTACCTAACCAGGCTAATGATAATTCCTCTTGCCCTTTTTCTGTAACCTGTCTTATGTGGGCCTTTCTCAGAAGCAGTCCTTCCGCTCTGACTCTCACTGCAGCGGTTGCCTAATATCTTGTTATGCATCACTGTCAGCTCAGTTTTCCCAAGGTATTCAGCGTATGGGAGACAGAAGACAAAACAGTCTGGAGACAGCACTTATTGAAGTAGGCACAAGCTTTATTGATGACTTTGGTTTAAGAATCTCTTCCAAGCAAGGCTGTCTCCTGATACACTCTTCAGAGAAGTGAAGTGAGCTCACATTCAAGTACGCCGTCCACAGTCACCGTCATCAGTGTACGCTGTGCGAACATCAGTGCCCACCCCGCTCCCATGCCCTAGTTAGGATCCTGGTCCTCTCTTCTGTCCTCCCACCCCCCTCTTCCTTCCCTCCTCCCCCTCTCCCTCCTCATTTTCTTCTTTTCTCCCTCCCTCCCTTCTCCCCATGCTTGACGCTTGGCTTTTAAGCATTCTTGATGGCAGAGTGAAGCTGGAACTTGAATCATCCTTAAGGATTAACACACTATTTTTGTCAAGGAGATAAGGACCTAACTTGAATGGAAATCTGCTCCCAGGTTCTTGATTCCTCTGGATAACTGAATCGTTACATAAAAATCTCTGAATCCCCATATTTAACACCGCAGAGATGGGTAGATAATAATTACTTGCTGATCGAATGAATAAAGGAACGAATGAAGAGTTTGTTGGACATGAGCCCAGCCCTGCCATTTCACCACATTGCATTTTTAAAATTCCACTGGAAAATGAGTGGCAGAGATGGAGGCAATAAATAGAGGAGTTGCCCAGTTCTTCTCCATTGTTTTTGAGTGGCACAGTGGGGCACAATGTAAACATAAAGGAACCCTGGCTTTTAAGGTCTTCTACTTTTTGTTGCCTAGACATAAAGAGGCTTCAGTAATTGTTTTCCTTCTGGCTTTAAAGAGGCCACATTGGTTGGGTATGTGAAGAAGAAATAATCAGGTCCTGTTCTAAGACATTTAATATCAATGTAAATTGCAAATATGATGCTTTGGTTGATGGCAAAGATGAGAGAAATGATCAATTTAGGAAGGGTGAAAGCAGGAACATTTGTGTTCTATTACTTTTTTTTTTTGACCTGCAACACTGAAAACTGCATGCGTTCTCACAGTGGTACAGGGCTTTGTACTCTGCGGAGCATGTTCCCACACATTTCTCTTTGATTCTTGCAATAACGTCAGGAGCCTTATCTCCTGCCACTCTCCCCCTCAATGCAACCACAGGAGTTTCTTGCTGTTCTTGGACCGTGTCTAACTCCTCCTTGCCTTGGGGCCTTTGCACATGTTATCCCCTTGTCTTGGAATGTTCTCTCCACCCTCTGCCTTCCCACCCTCTTCAATGAAATATTATTCCCTAAGGAGATAGTCTCCCGGGTTAAGTTCCATCTGCCTTTGGTGGTTCTTGTTGTTACAATGTGTACTCCTTAATTTTTCTTCGCGTCTCGATTTTTATAAATTTAGTTACATATTATTCGTATGTTTGGATGTTAGTCTTCTTCTCTAAATAAATGGCAAGTTGCCTGAAAATAGTGACTGTACCCAGCATACCACCTACTAGAGTCCCTGGCACATAGTCAGTGCTCAACAGATAATTGAATAAGTCCCAGTAAAGCAAACATTTGAGTTCCTGCTTTACCATTCGGGACAATGACACTCAGATTGGTTACTTGGTTTGCCCACCCCCTGTCATAGGCATGGTAAGTGGTGGAAATGGAAGTGGAAGCTAGGAATTCCTTTTATAATTTAGGGGCGAGGCGTTTCCCCCCGCTTTTTCTTTAACACCAGTCCTCGTTACTTCCATGAAGTAGTCAGTTATTTGGGCCAATAGCTAGGGTGAGTGAGCAGGTGGCAGTAATCATAAATATTGGGGGAGATGCCAGCTTGTAGCTGATTTCTCATTTTCCTATAGGTCTCACTCACAGGTAGATACATTCTTTCCACAGACAAATTTCAGTTGGCATGACATAGGGCCAACACACCAACCCAAAGAAATTCCACTGCCAAATGCTGGTCACACGGTGTGAAGAAGACAGTCAGGAATTTTAAAAAATAAGATTTGCGCTTCCAGAGCTTATTTGGGCAAAATTCCCAAGGATCATAAAGGAAGGGTAGTTTGGGTAACACCTGCAAGTATCCAACCTGTATTTCTAGATCTATTTTTGTTTGTATACCTGGAATTACTTCAGGATACCAGCTCATACTGTTTTTTTGCAATTTCCAAATCCTGATTAGTGGATTTGTATTTTCTTCGTTAGTGGTTGCTAAGGGGGTGCATTTTTTTCTAAGTGTGGGCATTCTCCACGGCAGCTCTCAACAAATACCCTCCAGCTGAAAGTGTATGTGTCTGGCATTGAAATCACTCGCTTTCAGGCTGACTCACAGCCCTGTGTTTATGGGTAGATCACCTCATCTCTCAAGCTGCCATTAACAACTTGCATTCCTGAGAGATGGAATAAGCCATCTGAGTCAACAGAGCCCCAACTATTTCTGAACATCCGTGCGGCCTTTTGATGAGTTTCGTGGGGCCTTTTCATAAATTATTAAATTTGATCATGTAATTCTAACATTTATTTAATTTTTAGCCATAAGATCTACACTCATCCCCCCTTTTTAACTTTAGGTGCTCCTGGTCTTCTGATTTTTATTTTTTAAATCTCAGTCTGTAACTATTCCCCTAAGTAGCTGCAGCCTTAAATTTTCAAGGGATTGTGTATTTTAGTTGGTAACGTGGGGCTAATTATGTTGAGGGTTTGGGGCAGTTTATCTTTTAAACTCAGGACTATCAATTTAAAATTTTATTATTAAAGGGGACATTATCAATTTTAATATTCTAGAATTCTCTGATAACTTAGAACTGTTTGGAATGTCAAAAATATAGAGCTTGAGATGAAACTCGAATAACAGGCGTGCTTTGCGAAGGAAAAGAGGACTGAAGAGAGAAGTACAGACCGCTGCCATAGGGCCTCAACTACAGAGATGATTTGACTTGCTCAGGAGTCTAGGAGGAGTTCACTTGGGTGGCAGCAAAGCTGAGGTTGGTTGAACAGGTAAAGTGGTGGCCAGATTACAGAAGGTCTCGTATCAGTTGTTGCTCACTTTAAAAAAAAAAATTGTATTGAGTCCTGGCTGGTGTAGCTCAGTGGATTGAGCATGCCTGCGAACCAAAGGCTCGCCAGTTTGATTCCCCAGTCAGGGCCCATGCCTGGGTTGCGGACCAGGCCCCCAGTGGGCATGTGAGAGGTAACCACACATTGATGTTTCTCTGCCTCTCTTTCTCCCTCCCTTCCCCTCTGTCTAAAAAGAAAATAAATAAAATCTTTTAAAAAAGGTATTGAAGTTACTCATTTTTTAAAATATTGCTATTATAATTTAATTTCTAGATCTCTCATAGAAATCTATGGGATAACCAAAGCACCTAAGGGCCCCTGTGGCGTGCAGAAATGGTGGGAGACGAAGGTCAGCGAAGGAGAAATTGGGATATTTTGCAAAATCTTCAAACATCACAAGCTCCTGTAATGAGGGATCTGTGAATTTCATACGCTCAGCCCTGGCGTAATACTTATGTGAAATGGAGCAGCCCACCCTGAGTGAGGGAAGGCCAGTGACCAGTGGCTCATTTTGGAACAGAGCCAAAGGGAGCCCAGGGAGGCGGCTGGGGGTTTACCCACCATGGATGCTACACAGTTCATACCCTCTAATTCAGACCCGCGGCGGGGGGTGGGTTTCACAACCGGTGCCTATTTGTCTTTGCGATGCTAGAAACAAATATATTGCCTGGTACTGAGTTGGAACTTGATACATATTTATTGAGTGGATAACTAAATGAAGACTTGGTTTGGTAGCACATCGAATCCATTTTGAATGTCCCTAATCAGCTTTCTTCCCCATTTGCTTTTGCAGCTTTTGA
Organism: Mormoops blainvillei; assembly: GCA_004026545.1. Lineage (NCBI taxonomy): Eukaryota > Metazoa > Chordata > Mammalia > Chiroptera > Mormoopidae > Mormoops > Mormoops blainvillei. The sequence goes on from PVJD01000056.1 coordinate 656,823, forward strand.
CCTTTTTCACCCTCCTGAAGCCCAGTACTTGGCTGTTTTGACGCTTGCTCTTATTTCCTCCTTCACCGAAGGGATGGGGGTTATTTAGTGGAAGCCATGTTGATGTCTGAAGCATCGTTTTATTTTTCCTGTTCCTTTACGCATGTCCATGAACTCCTCAGGTCCTCTCGCCTCTGCTTGAGAGACCCTCCATCAGCCAGACAGCCCATCACCGCCCTTTTTCCCTGCACTGTGAAACTCCCAACAATCTTAGATTTAATTTCTCATCCCCGGGGCTGAGAAATAAAAGCTGAGAAAATATGTATTCTAATATTCATTTAAAAATGTGATCAGTGATATGAACAACTTCCCCCTGCCCACCTCTAAGATGTTATGGCAGGTTTTTAGCAGGAGGAGCTTACTTTAGGTTGAGTGGTCAAAGACTCCTTCTCAGAAGATATGACCCTTCACTGAGACCTTCTAAAAGAGGAGTCAGTCATCCAGAGAGAGAAAAATGGAAGAAACAGACTGAATAAAGGCTTGCGGTAGGAAAGAGTTTCACATGTAATGGAAACGCCAAGAATAAGACGGTGGGTGCAGCACAGAGCAGGGAGAAGAGGGTGGCAGAAGAAGAGTTAGAGGGTTGCCCAAGAAGCCATTGGGTCCAGGAGATGAGGTCAGAGGGGGAGGTAGAAACCAGATTATGCTGGGTATTATAAGGCAAGGTGAGGAGTTTGGATTTTATTCTGTGTCCAAAGCAAGGCCAGAACCCATTTTCTGCGGTAAGAAAATGACTTTTACTGCAATGTGGAGAGGAGGGAGATGAGAGAAGGCAGAACTAGGAGCAGAAGGCCTGCTTTGGAGACCGTAGCAGAGCTTCAGCTGAGAAATGGTGACGGTCTAGGCAGAGGTGGAGTTGGATCCGCGAGGACACATTTGGGGGCTAGTTGCGTGTGAGATCTTGTGAGACACAATGCGGAAGAGAGCTGTGCTGCAATTACTTGGTAAGCAATCGAAGCTCAGGTTATAGTACCATTAAGCAGTGGTACCAGACACAACATAAAGGATAAAGAAGAAAAATGGAGACCATTAGAAAAATCTAGAAAAGAAGAAGCATTTGGAAGTGTGGGTGTAAATGCTGCATGGTTTACTGACCCTAACTCTCCTGGCTCCTCTCAGTGATGTGAAGTCACTCAGCCTGCAGGGAAATAGCATGACATTTAGGATCACCGCATTTTATTCACAGACAACCAAGGCCACAGCACTTGTTGCTCCCCGCCTTGAGGGACGCCGGCAAGCCTGCTTTCTGGAGAGCTGTCCAGAGGACATGGATGTTCTGTTTGTGGAATTGTCCAAGTTTGGGAATCTGACGGGCTTTACGAGAGTCTCCCACCTCACACTCCCTCGCGCTCCAAGGGAAGCCCTAGGAGGACCTCCCGCAAGCATTCAGTTGGAGAGGCAGATGCACTCTTTCATTCTGATCGGTCCCCTTCCCAAGACTCTAAAATGATTCTCTCGGAGGCCACAGCCTCATTTGGCCTCTGGTCATGATCGCTGCATTTTGAAGTAGGTTATTAACTGCTGCCTAGACTTCTGTTCTCAGTTCCCCTCTTTGTTCCTCTTTATATGTTATGGGTGGACTTGTGGAGGACAGGGCATGAGTTGATTTTAGTGGGCTTGGTTCTGCTTTCTTATTAAGGCTCTGGTGGAAATACCTGGGACACAACAGCCCAACAGTGACTGCTCTCTTTATAGTGCCAGGTATATACAAGGTGTGTCCAGAAAATATCCAGCCATGCAATGGGGAAAAATAGGCATTTATCGAACTCACACAGTTTTCCCAGAGTCATTACCAACTGCAATGTGCTGTTCCTCCTGCTCTGGTAGCAGAAACCGTGGAATGAATTTTGCCACGATGAATTTCATGCCAAGATCCTGTGTCAAAATCTCGGACACAGTAGTTTTTGGAATCCCCAGATCAACTCCAGTTCTCACACTTCAGTCGCTGATCTTTGTTGATTGCAGCCCGTACATGTTCAACATTCTCAGGTGTTCTGCTTGTTATGGGCCTTCCAGAATGTGCATCACTTTCAACAGATTCTCAACCATCTTTGAAGCGTTTGTGCCATACTTTTATTTGTGTTGCACTCACTGCATCATCCCCAAAAGCCTTCTGAACTATTGGAAGAGTTTCATTCTGCAGAGGCATGTTCAAGCTTAATGCAAAATTTGATGCAGATTCGTTGCTCTACTCTCTCAGTCATTTTGAATGAGACGGCCACACAGTACACATGCTCACTCAAGGGCATCTACCACCCCCACTGACTATACAGTGAAGTCGTCATTGTTTGCACCCGTGCATTCCAGCCCACTCTCCTTGGCTCCCAGGTGACATCAATGTTGCACAAACTGTTCTTGTTTTATTACTGATGGCTGGACTGTTTCTGAACAGGCCTAGTACAATATACTGCTTTCAAATGTGGGTCTCTGCCAGTTCCTGAATAATAGGAAAATTTCTACCCCATCTCCTGTTAGATTTGTTTCGTTTATTTGATTTTGTGATTACCAAAGCCAACATCAAGAAATGGACAATAGTTCAAAACTCTCTGGCTACATTTATTGTCTTTTGGATTTCTTATGGTTTAAATTTGAACTATTACTGGGCCTACAGTGTTTTATGTGTTTCATCTGTCGCCTGACTGTGAGTACTTCTTGGGTGGTTCTCTGTTACTTTTCCTTTACTAGAGGGCTTTTGAACACTCTTGGATTTCCTTTAATGAGTGGAACGAAGGAAGCCTGTGTTTTCCACAGAATCTCAGATGGGTGGTCATGCATTTTACTTAATACTGAAGAAAATGGTAATCTCAGATGACAGATCTGAGGGACATCCAGGTGGTAGGGCACTTGAGATTCTTAAGTAGATGACTTTAAGACAAGGCCTTGGTTTTCGATGCTGAAAAGCTATATAGTTCCAAATTTGCCATAAGCAAATAATGGATATCCTCTGGCAACCTTCACAGTGTTGTATCATAACCTGTCATTGTTCAGCAGTTTAGAAAAGCAGCAGTCTTGGTCTGTGGGAAGAGTTGATGCCTTATAAGTGGGAATAAAAATTCTGTGTTAGTAGGTGGAATTTGGTATGTGGGATTTTTTGTTGTTGTTGTTATTAAAGTTTAGAATATACAGACATTTTCCTGGGGAGCTGGGCTTGGGTGGAGGACAAGTCATTTTTCCCTGTCTGGACTGAGGTGCTACTAGGGCTTGTGTAGTCCCTGTGGGACTTATTTTCTTGACCCACAACATTGTCACCCCAGAACTCTAGTAGCGACTTCATGTGATTGCTACAGTTGCCGGTATTGCGTTAGGTCACCTGGTCCTAACATCTTTACTTCTAGCACAGTCTCTAGCACACATTAGAATGAGTGGCAGTCCTACAACTATGTAACAACCACTGTAAGAGAGAGACAGCGAGTTAACCTGTATTATAAGGCTTAACAAGAATTGAGCTCCTTCCATGGGCCCAGGGTTCCTCACAGCTTGAAACACAGTTATCCTCTTCTGTTCCTATCTGTGTCTTTACACAAATTTATAAATAATACAGCACATATGCATCCATATACACATGCATATATAGCTATGCTTTACAAAGGGTAAAGAATGTTAATTCAAAATACAAATATATATGGGTATATATTTATATCTGTATATGAGGAAACCATAAACTACCTGTGTGCAAAGGCACCATCTTAATAAGTTATCACATTAACTTCATTATTGTTCGCTTTTGGGGGATAATATAGTAGCAAATAGCTCCTATGAATGAGGCAACTTTTTGAGTTATAAGGCTGTTTGTATTTTAAAATGATATTGAGGATTAATTTCCCTTATGGGCACCTATTACTATTTTGCTCAGGCAGAAAAAAACACAATAAATTAGATTGGATTTAAAGACCGTGATACCAAGTTAACTGAAAATCAACGTATCCTGAGAGAAAGTAATAAATTTGTGAAGCAAATTTAGAAAGCATGAGATTTTGTTCCCTCTGCTGAAGCTAGAGGCCTTAAAGGGATTCATTTGGTCTCTTGACTAATAAGTGGACCGATTTGTTTCTTTGTAGCACTCATCCCACCCAATAACTTTTCTCATCAGATTCTGCTACCCTCTATTGGAACACAGACCATATTGTTCCCTCTAGCGTGTGCTGCCCTTAAAGAGGACAAAGGATGTTCTTTTGAAGACTATGCACATGGCAAACATTTATTATCAAAGAACAAATGTGGACCTTTTTAAGCTGTGAGGGTATCACATAAGATTTACTAAAGACAGAATTCTACAGGATAGAGGCCTGCAGAACCCAGTAGTAATGCCGACCCTTCTGCCCAGGACTCCGTGTTGGAATTGAGTGGACTGAGAATGCCTTTTGTGGTGCAAGAGATACATTGGAAGAAACCACAATGCAGCATACAGACAACAAAGTAGAGAGAGGGTGGACCAATTTGCTACATGCCTGACTTGATATCAGGTATTTATATCTGAAAACCTGCACGTGATAGAGATACTTAGAATGGATCATCATGTACCCCAACATGGGAGAGAAGAATTTTCTGTTCATGGTTGGAATATTAAGAATGAAAGAGAAATAACTTCACTTTTGATTGTTAGGGTAGAACTCAGAGCCATTTGGATTTAAACCCTGTTTTGCTCTACATACATGGGTGGGCAAAAGTAGGTTAATAATAATAATAAATAATATAATAGTTAATAAATAAATAATGATACAAGAATAAACTGTGTTTTACATACTCACAACTGTAAAGCTACTTTTGCCCACTCCTCTATTTGTCACAAGGGGAATCATACAGGAGCTTCCCATAATAGAACTTCTTAGGTGATGTATCAGATCTATAGAATTAACCTTGCCCTCCAATTATTTAAATTTTTAAGTGCCTTAAAGGATCTTTTATATAAACTGTCATTAAGTTCTTAGGTTTTTCAAGTCAGACTTTTTTTACATATGAACTCTTTGATTCCATCTATTGTATTTATTATCACCTACTGATAACCAGACTTCACATAGAATGCAGACCAGGAGGTATGATACCAGGAAACTTGGGAAAACCTGGGGAAGTTACCTTCTTTTCTGGAGAGAAAAAAGGAAGAGATGACAGAAGCAAGTCAAACTTCACAGTTGGAAGGAAGCATAGAGAGCAGCAAATCTGACCATCAGTTTACAAATGAACAAATTAAGTATAATAGTCACACTAGGTAAGAAATGGTTAAGCCAATATTTAGAATTATAAAAACAACAAGATTATAGTTGCTGAAAAAAAACACATCTAAGTGCATTTTAAAAAAATTTCTCCTAAGGTATTTATCCAAAACAAGGATGCAATAAAAATATTATTAGACAAACATTAAATCACATTTAATTTTTACATTTAACTCATCCCCTTAAGAAGGGACTATCACTGTGGGATGTGTACCTTGGCTATCCAACCTTGGGTTCTAGTTCTGGCTTCCAGTGCCCACTAGCTGTGTGATTTTTAATTTAGTGATTTACATTTTGAACCCCAATTTTCTTATCCGCTAAAGAGGTAAGGATTCTAACCACTGAGAGGAGGGAGGGTCTCAGGAGGTTCTCAGTAGTGTATGTAAGTATGTGGCACATTGTATTATGCTAAGTCAATCATAACATTATTACTAATTATTAAACAGAATGAAATTTCACAAAATCATTAGTCTCAAATTATTATTATGACATAATCATGAAACTGTAGAACAGCTGCTATAAATAAAAACCTACTTTGAATATTTTATTTTTTTCTGTGTTCCAATAAGACTTTATGGACACAAATTTGAAACTATAGTTTTCTGACCCATTATCTCAAACAAATAAGTTTTCATTAAAAAAAAATAGCTCTCTCTGTAGTTGACAGAAAATTGTAAGATATCTGATATGGTGCTTTTATATACATATACATTATGAAAAAGACTTCCTTCATCTAGTTAGTTAACACATCCATTACCTCACATATTTATCCTTTTTTTGTGAGAAGATTTAAGTTCTACTCTCTTTTAAAAATTATTTTATTGATTGTGCTATTACTGTTGTCCTGGTTTTTCTCCCTTTGTGCTCCCCTCCATCCCATATCCCCCACTCCCTCAGGCAATCCTCCCACCATTGTTCATGTCCACGGGTCATGTGTGTAAGTTCTTCAGCTACTCCCGTTCCATACTGTATTTTACATCCCCATGGCTATTCTGTAACTATCTATTTGTACTTCTTTTTTTTCTATACTTTACTGATTATGCTATTACAGTTGTCTCATTTTTTTCCTCCCCTTTATCCCCTATGCCCTGCACCCCATCCCATCATCCCCACGTCAATATTTTCCCGCCACCATTTTCCCCAGCCCCACCCTTACCCCTCCCTGCCTCCCACCCTCACTCCTTCCCCAGTGAGCCAAAAGAGTGTCATCCTTGTGTGGCGGGCAGACTTAGTCCAAGTTCAGATGCCTGAGTTCCAACCCACAGGCTCTGTGACCTTGCGATGCCCTTTCTACCTCACTGAACCTCATGTTCTTCATCAGTAAAAGCAGTGCTGACCTTGCCTCTTAATCTTAAATATCTGAACAATCAATGGCTCTATGTTTATTTATTCTTTCATTTCTTCAGCAAATATTTGTTGACTATTATGATGTGTGAGTTCTTGCTATGCCTTGTGGGGAAGGTAAAAATAAAATCCTTGCCTTTAAGAGTGTATAGTGTAATGTAATATGTAAACTATATAAGTGATTTATTCAATACTAAAATTGGAATGCTATGTGCTTAATAAATTAAAAGCACTAAAAATGTACAAAGAGTTGATAGAAGAAAGGGATTCTTTCTCACAGGGAGACAGAACTTAGGCAGCTTTGTGAAGGAGCATTTTTTAAATCATCGAAGGATGGATAAGGTTTCATCAGGTAGAAATGACCTAGGTGGGTAAAAGTCCAGGAATTTGGACTTTATTCAGTGCACAATGGTGGGGGGAGCTGACAGTTAATGAACAGGAGAAATCAGCATGGCCAATTAGGAACTTCAGGAAGCCCACTTTGGCAGTGCCACTTGGAATAGCTGAAGACGACAAGAAACTGGACTCAGGAGCTACTGGATGGGAAGAATGCTCGTATGCAAAAGAGGGAGCACTGGACCTGGCTTTCCTTGGTGGCAGTGGGACTGAACTTTTTGAGTGGTAGTCCTTGAGAATCTGATAAAAGCTATAGACCCATTGCTCAGAAAGGATATCCATTCATGGGTAGGCGATTTTGCATGCAATGTCAGTAGGTTTACAGACATCAGTGGGGCCATTCAGGGTCCCCAAGTTAAGAAACCCTGATCTACATAGAGGTCATGGAGGACAAGTCTATAGAATGTGTGCCACGGGGTAAGGAGTTGAAAATTCCCCTGGGCTGTAAACCTGGGCATTTGGGAGAATGGCAGAAATCAGGATGTCTGCAAGATGAGCTCATTGAGGATGTTTGTGATCATATCTTGTTCTGTAGTTTGCACCCATTTTGTGGGGCTTTCCCATGATTTGGCTCTTGCTTTCTTCCAGTCTTCTGGACCCTATAATCAGGGGGAGACTGGGTTAACTTCAATGAGTGGAAGGCTGCACTGCACTTAATACACTTGAATGTATACTTGTGACTAGGACTCAGGAATGTATGTATGTATCTCCTTTTTATTACATTCACATAAGTTCTTGCATATTTTAATAGTTGGAAATTAATTTCTCCCATTGGTATTCCAAACATGGTGAATGTGTTCAGTATTCATGTGTCTCTGATATATGGAAATTCTAGTATGATTTCAATAATTAATGTCTGCCAATTATAAAGGGTTATAATTATTGCACTCACAGGGTCTTATGTAGTATATAAAAATATACAAATAATTGGGGAAGTTGATTTCCTATACCCAATCCTTCTGATTATGGAAAAAACTAATTACTAGCTAATCATAATGTGAAGAGTGTTAATAAATGGTCAAAATAGAGGAATACTTAACTCGTTTTCAGATTTCAAGGAGAAACATTTCTTTATTTCCTATTTACTTTTTTTGTTTTGTTTCATGGTAAGAACACTTAACATGAGATCTATCCTGAGAGGAATACTTTATTTTTAGATAAAAAGAAATATGAAGGCATTTAAAAGACTAAGAATGAAATAATTTATAATGTTGATTCAAAATATAAAGTATGTATTCTTATGGAATTTTTGACATGATAGACACTTGGGTCAACTTTGTAGTTCTAAATCATAAAAGATTTAGCTGGAAATAAAAGCCTTTCCTAGAAATTACCAAACCCAACAATACTTTCCTTTGCCAATGGAGAACTGAAACACACACACAAATTGCAATTTTTTTTACAGCGTTCAGTGAGTTTCCAGAAGAACAGGAACCCTGAATTTGGGAGGAGCCCTGTATTTCACCCTCAGGTCAAACACTGTGATGCTCACGAATGGCACTTCTGTGAAGAACTTAAGTGTCCAAGGGTGTTAAAAGGTCCTTTAGACTGTCATACAAGAGTTCTTGGTGAGGCAGAGTATGTATTTCCATGTGAATTAACTTTCCTTGATGTAATGAATAATAACTTAGGGGCATTAGATTCTGTAATTCTAACAGATATCTAGAATCTTATGAATGAAGTGCACTATATACACCTTGCTAAGTAGACAATCAAATACTAAAAGTGATTTTATAAATCCTACCAAGTTCTTTCCATCTACAGGGTTTCTCCACATAACTGGAAGGAGGATGTCTGCTGTTCCTCCGCCAAAGAGGTTCACCTTAACCCAAATATTCGAACATGTCAGACCTAAGAGTCATATGTAATGGCAAATTTAAAAGTTGAGGGACCCTGGTCATTTTATTGCCATGAAAAAGATAGACATTATGCATACTCTTCCAAATAAGCAATTATGTAACTACAAATACAGCAGTACCTGGGTACTCATCATTAATGTGTCCCGGAACTCGCGTGGAGTGTGAGAACCCTCGAGCACTGAGCGAGCGACGAGTGATGAAGCACTCCCTCTTGCCCAGCGGCGTTGGGACTCATACACGTTCTCACAAGTGCGACGAGCCCGAACAAGCATCAAGTGCAGAAACAATTAGTTCTCATCAACATGCGACGAGCACAGGGTTTGACATGTTCCGAAGCCTATTACAAGGTGTAATAGGACATAAAATACTGTGATGGATGAGTTTAGGATGGAGGGTGGTCTGGGCCTTGATTTTTGCCATTAAGCAAAGGATCTAAAAGACTACCTGTGTAAGGCAGCTATGGCGATACTCCGGTGATGTCTTTGTCTCTATTGTCTGTTTTCTGTCCCTCGGATATCTGTCTTAACTTTCCTAATATGGCTTATAAAAAAGAATCGTACTATTTTATAGCTATAAGGGACCAGAAGGCAGCTTTTACTCAGTGTTCTGAAATCAGCCACGTTAGAATTAGCTGCAGTCTTCCTTGAAAAGAGACTACACAGACCCACCCCCCGGTCCTTCACCATCGGAAACGGGGTGCAACCCAGCAACTTGTGTTTTAACAAACCCTGCAGGCAATTCTAAAGCAAGCTAAAATTTGAGAACCACGGATTCTAGGCGGCCCATCCAGTTGACCCAGCAGGAATCAAGGTCAAGGGAGTAACCGGTTGCTCATGTTGCACGTGGGTTAATATTATCAGCAACAAAATAAATAAAAGCAACCCTTTTAGAAAACGAATCCTTGATTTAGTTAAAACTTGAGGTAATTTTCTGTTTCCTTTATATTCGTAGTTGTAACTGTGGTGGCAGAGAAGAAGTGAATTTTAAGTTTCTTTTAAGATGTTTGCACATTCTTAAAAGTCTTTGAAAACTGTGTTCAAGACTGTTTGCAAAAATGAATTACCTTTAATATGCCTGAAAGGCTTTGCATTCACTAGAAGAAAGACTCAATTTAAATCTACAGGATTATTTCTAGCTTTTATCCCATGGCAGAATAAATCACATAGTTTGTTATTAGAAATTAGACTATGAAATGTTCAATAGTATTCAGGTTTTGAATAAGAAGTATACGTTGTCAAATATTTTGTGACCGCCAATTCAGGCAATCATAAAATAGAGCTGGAAAAGGAACTCATTCAGTTCGTAAGGCAGCGTCTTTACCAAAACAGAGGCTGCGATTAACACAAGGCTCGCTCACCTGCGCGGTGAGAAGTGAAATTCTAGTGAAACCCGTCTCTGCTACTAACACTGGCACTCTTACGGTGGTTCCCCCCTTTTTAAGTATAATTGGCACGTAACCTGCAATAAACTTTGCCAGAGAAGGAGCAGAGAACTATGGGACTCATCTGCAAATTCTCTGCTTTATGTATCTTGTTTCTTGTAATACTCTCAAATTTCTGAGTGCCAATGAAAAAAAAAAAAAAGGTTCCAGCGGAGAGATGGTCCAGCTTTGAGGTCCATATCCTGTCATTGATTTCTATGCAACACTCTCATCGACTTCAATGGGAGTTCCGCACTGGATCAATGTCAGGATATGGGCCTTTACATTTAGATGTGAAAGTGTTTTAATAGTGGTTGGCAAACTCGTGATGAATTAGGGTGAATGACACAAAGAATTGGCTGGAAAATTTTAGACCTATAAGCTACCCTTAACCCTTAGAAGAGTTATTAAAAAAAAATGCCATGGGAAACCTGTATATGTTGATTTCGGTCACTAAGTGTCCCAGTACTCTAGTTAAATTACTCGAGTCTATTCTAGGTTCCTTATAGACAGAATGGAACGCAAATCCTTAAGTGACCAAGCCATTTGAATTAAAGTGTGCTCTGGACCAGTGAGTCACAAATCATGTGCTTTTCTCTCTTGACTGGAGGCTTATAGTAAGATTTACTTTCAAGATCTTATGATTTAGAATGTTAGTGTATCCCTGATAATTTAATTGGAAACACCCTCTTTGGATCTAAATTCAGGCAGATAAGAAACTAAAACATGAATTCTCACCACCCTTTATGGTATTCTACTTAGGGAAATTTACCTTTTAGCATTATATGTAAGGTATGTATGTTTATACAGGGTGGGTCAAAACTAGGTTTACTGTTATGAGTATACAAAACAGTTTATTATTGTACATTATTATTTATTTTATTATTTTCCATACAAACAACTTTTGTTTAAACCTACTTTTGGCCCAGTGTGTGTGTTTGTGGGTATATGTGTGTGGGGTGTGTATGTGTGTGTGTATGTGTGTATATCTATCTATCTATCTATCTATTTCTTTTTCATTTCTAGACAGATGAAATGAATATATGCGCACAATCTCCACTAGTAAAAAGTACTAAAAATGTTAATTAAAATGTTCAAGGCTTCTTTCTTCCAGGTCAAATACTTTGTGACAGTTGTGCCTTTCTTCCCTTGCCACATTTGCTAATAATTTTGTCTTTGTGATCCCCTTTCTCCTCACTGCAAGTTGTGCTCCTATTTGTGTTTATTATAGAATTTTACAGAAGTGAAGTTTGCTTTCCACTCTGAGCCCTCCCAGAGCATCCTGTGATCACAGCAGGAGAGCACCTCCCCATACCTGGGGAGCCAAAGACCGATCTCCATGGGATTTAGTGGTTCCATCCAGTCACTCTTCTCCAGGCTTTAGCATGAAGTTGGCTAGTTGTGATGTTTTCATTTCCTTCAACCTACGTGAAGATCCAGTTACAAACATCTCTTTTCCTTTCTGACCTTCATTATAATCTTTCTTTGCATGATCGTCAACTTGAGAGGGGGCAGACATTGAAGGTTTTTGGTTTTTTTTAAATTTCAACTGAGTCAAAATACTCATTCCCATCCTGCTCTCATGCTTGGAGGAGTGCTCCGCTGAGGTTATTACTAAAGTCACACATGTCAGCTCTTTGAACCTTATCTGCATTCCGAGGTATAGCAACATGGTTATTTCTAGTACAGATAGTTATGTTTAAAACAAATTTAAAGAGTAAAGATGACTTTTGTAGGAAGGGGTGATAGATGATTTTAAGTCTGTATTTTAGAGTGAAAGGACTCTAAATAATTCTGTATTTTAGAGTGAAAGGCAGTTAGGCTTCCATCGTCCTTTTAAATCTCACGCTAAACGTTTCACGTTCTTACTGCCAGGACCCTAGAGATTAGTTACTGGAAGAGTATATATGTGGGCAGGGAGAAGGAAGAAGCCCGTGCCAGGAAAAAGCAGGAAAGAGAATATTGTGTTAGTGGAATGACTGATGAACTCATAATAACACTAACTAAATCTATGTACAGAACAGAGAAAAATGCCAGTGTCAGTTGAGACATACAGAATGTGGGTCTTGTCAAGTGAATGCTTTCATTCTGTACATAACTGAATGTTTGACTAGTTACTCTCAATCTTTTCAAAAATTGATTTGATTTTTAAAGCAAGACTTTCTGCATAACTCTTTGCACAGATATCGATATGTAAATTCTGACAGAGACCTGTTCTGTAGTTTGACATGGCCAGGTTCCCAACCAGTACTATTCACGTACCTCAAATAAAAGGAAACGAGGCAGTTGGTATATAGAAAAGTATACTAAGTCCAGTAATTGTCAAGACGCCAACGTTAGGCGAGGAAAGGGCCACGTAACATTGAAGGAAAATGGGGAGTAGATACCAGACAGAAAAAAGGCATGTAGTATTTAGCAATAGATTTTGTTTTCAAATCTTACTTACTAACTCAGCATTTCTGTTTACTTTTTCAGTGTTTATATCATCTGAGTTATATGTATCATTTTACCCATATATTAAACAACTATTAAATTTATCAATTAGAATAGATTTTGAGAAAAAAATTAATATAATTAGGATTCTTCCATGAAGGAAGGAATAGATTCAAATAAAATACTCTTGTTTTATTGCTTTTAGAGACTCAAGCTTCAGAATAAATTAGACCTGTAAGGATATTTTTAAAACTTTCCAAAACATCAGAAATACCCTAAATTATATTTTTGTATATATAATATATACTTATATATATATATATTTTTATACTAGTGGCAGCACAGATGTGAACTGAGTTTGTTAAAGCCTAAATAACTTTGCTGAAAACATATAAAAGTGAATCTAGAAGGCATCTTTTCTCAAAGTTGTGCTTTCAAATTCACTAACATGAGAAGTCTTTTTGCAAGCCTTCTATGTAATACTCTTTCTCCACATCAAGAAAAAAAAATCTAAGATTTGTGTTGAAGTGCCTTGCACATTGTAGACACACAATAAATATTTCATTGAATAAATGTTGATTTACTAGGTATCCAGAGAAGGTAGTTGTTACTTAAAGGCTGAGTTAGTGGTTATTATTTGTGCAATTTTAGTTTGTGCTTTCTTGGCTACCTACATGGAAAGATTAAGTTTTCTTTATTCTTGCCTTTTTTTTTTCCCTATGGGTATAGCTGATCACTTGTAAAGCTTCCTTCAGGGTCAATGCAAACTCAAACTAGTGTCATTTCAAGTGATAATCCAGAGAGATTAACTCCACAAAGAGACGAAACAAAATAGAGCAAGTGAGTGTGCATGTGTGTGTGTGTGTGTGTGTGTGTGTGTATTGTGTGGGAAAGAGAGAAAATGCACTGAATTCTTTATGCTGAAGCAGAACAGCAGCTCCTAATACAACGTTGTGGATTTATGCCCTTCGCTCCTAACCTCAAAGACACCACGCTCCTACAGACCCGTTTCCAGATCCCATTAGTGTGGGCCCATGGCAGTGGGTGGAATTTGCTTCAGTGGAGCCCCACCCAGTAGTTTTTGCGCCGCACAGCTGTGTCTGGGAGCACAGCTGTGCTTCCTGTGAGCTCTCCAACAATTTGCGGTGCAGCTGTGTGCGCCGCTTAGGACATTGTCCGGGGCCAGCTGCAGACACTGCCGGTGGTGGGGATCCGCTTGAACCTGACCTGCGTCGGGATTCAGCGGTGAATGTGAGGCTCCTGTAAGCTCCGTGTTCTGAACACACACAGATGTGCGCTGGGGAGTTTGCAGGAGAAGACTTAGGCCTACGTTCCTTGTAGGAACGTAGCTAGTTTCCTACTTTAGCTAGTTTCACGAAAAATCTCAAAATCACAACTCTATTAAATAGCCTCCAGGTTGTTGTTTGATTTCCATACGAAGAGCCACATAAGAAGCGTGTGTGGCTCTCGCTGTATTTGAGGGCTGGAGAATTTCCTTTTCATTAATTATTTGAAACGAAGTACCAGCTCGTCTGTCTTTAAAATCAAATCATGTCCTTAACACACTATACTAAGTCAGACTTTACCCCCTTAAATTCTCTTCTAAAAACGGATGGATTCTTACAGGTTAACAATTTCTCTGCATATTTTTATTGTTTTATAGATTAGCTAAGTTTTTTCCCATATTAGCTGGAAAGATGTTTATGAAGACTCCTGTGTATTCGATATCATGACAAAGGCCATCACAAATAAAAATGAAAAAACAAACAGTTCTCTGACTTCAAAGACACCCAAGATATAAGCTTGAAACAGGTTGCTACCCTTGATCGAGGCCCCAGACTAGATGAGGGGAGCAAAATCCAGGGGCAGAGCGGCCACCGTATGCTCCGACTGGGAAGGGGAGGCAGGGGGAGAATGGGGAGGGCAGGGCAAAGGTAGCGTGTGACACACAGTTTATTCTGGTAATTTATTTATTCATTATTGTATAATTTTCCATAGAACCACCGTAAACTTACTTTCGCCCCACCCTGTATTTTACACACGAGCTTAGTTTTAAAGAGAAAGGAAGAATGTGACAAGTGTCCTAGCAAGTGAAGAAAACTTCGTGAGCGGTGACAAAGGTGGGAAAGGAATCTGCATGTTCAGCAGGTAGAGCTGAGCTCTGTGAGCAGAGGGTGCGGTGTGAAAAGAGCTGGAGACCACGGTCAGATAGGCACGGAGAAGGCAGGTCATAGAGAGCTTTAAATGTCATCGCGTTTGCTGCGGTGAGTGTTGGAAAATGTTAAGGGTTTTTAACTTCTAAACCAAAAACCTGCCCAAGTTAATAAGAGTAAATAAAGACTCAAGACTCAATTAATATTGAGTAAGATGGTTTTGATGAATCAAATATCAGAGACAGTCCTAAACATAAAATCAAATAGTGAATTTAATTAGTATAATTGTCAGGGTTCTGGCAGTAGGGGCTGACGAATGTTTTAATGAAGGTACCATTTACCAGGGCTCAAAGAACTAGGGTGTCTGAGGCACATTTGGAGTGACAACAAGCGGCAGCCATTCATTACCTCTGTAAGCCAAGGTCGGGGGACACAAACAGTAGTCCCTGAGCCCAGCTGAGAATAGGAATTGTGAAGGAAGAGCCGCTAAAGAGAGGCTGTAGTATAAGCAACCAAACCAGAGCGGAGTGAAAACAGGGCAGAAGTGAGAGGACCGCGTACTGCAATCTTTCTCCTCCCGTACTCTGACCCCCTATTGACAGCTCTCATGGGCCAAACCCAACCCGAAGCCAGAGGACAAGGGAGAGCATGTGATGGGTTTTGTAGAGGTCAACCTCCAAGGGCACAGAGCAGGGCTGAGATGGACCGTAATCAACACAGAGTCGTTAAGATTTTTTAAAAATACTTTCTTTCCTAAATTTGTAGACAAAGATTTTGTCTAAAATGTGAGTTCCATAAACTATTGATTTTCCTAATTTATATATAGCTGATTGAAAACAATTACACTTCTCTTTACAAAAATACACCAGACTGCACTTATAAAAGTTATAAAAGTGTCTTCACATATTGTGTTAGGAATAACATGGCGTAAAATCACGTTTAGACAGTTCCCAAGAGGAGAAATTCAGATGACTGATAAAAAGTATGATAAAATATTTGCCCTCAGTAGTGAACAAATAAAAATAAAGAAAACCAATGTGAGTCCATGTTTTTCTGACCAAACTGGAATGACAACAGGAAAGGTGAATTTTTAGAGTTGGTGAGAGTGTAGCCTGACAGCATTGTCATATATTAACATGGGAGTAAAATTGGGACGGTCCCTTTGGAAATTAACTTTTTGTGATTTACAACAAGAAAGTTAAGTAAATTCACTCCTCTGTCCTAAAACCAATTTAGTGGGATTTATTTTAGGGAAATAGGCATGCAAATGCATATGTTTACTGTTATTCAAAAATAGCAAAATTAGAGACAAATTTTTACCAATTTGTTTAGGTTTAAAATGATGGGTCTTTTTATAGAACTTCGGAAGTGCTTGAAGCTATTTTGAAGTAAATATAAAAAGACAAATGCTAATTATGTACATATAAAAAGTACAGGAAAATTATTATTCAGCAGAAAAAATGAAACACTATAATGATGAACACCAAAATGCGAATGACAGTAACCTCTGCATGGCAATGCGTTGTTTTCTTTCTCCTTTCTGCCCGTTGCCTGTACCTTAGACGCAGAGGTAAGAGCTCGTCCTCCCCATTCATGGCACGGGACTATCTCAGTCTCTGAAATACCTTTGCTTATGTGTTTCCTTGGTCCCCAGCCCGCCTTCTCATTCCCCTCTTGCCCAAGCAGCCTTTCACGGCACACTCTTTACAGTCTTCTGTGTGACTGTGACTTGTTAAAGTGTGTGTTATTCTTTTGTGCGCATGTATTTTTAGGTAAATGATACTGTGCTATAGATTTTTTTTCTATTTTTTTAACCCAGCAGTTTGTTCTGATGATCAGTTTGCATTGCTGCGTTTACCTCTGTTCCTCCTTTTCTTACTTAGGCTTCATGTTTTATCTAAAAAAATATACATTTTATTTATAATCAGAGAAGTTTAATGCAAAATACCTTTCTTAAGTGCTGGGTTGGTATCATGCAACCCTTCAGTTAATCCTTAATTAGAGGAAAAGCTTGATACAGGGGACCCCTTTGATTTAGTATGATTTTCAGTTAATAGAAATTTAGATTTTTCTATTTTTTAAAATAAGTCAGGAGTCAGAATTCTAAGCTATGGCCCTTGAATATTTTATTTTATGAACTGTGTAACAAAGTCATGACCGCTGTACAAAAAGTTAAACCTGGCCTAGTGTGGCAGCTGTCAAATGTCTGGGTCTCAGGAACATTCTTTGTTATATAAAAATTATAGAAGACCTCAAAGACCTTTGTGTAAATTAATTTATTAGGATTATGTAGAGTTTCATAGTTTATGTAGATTAGGTCTACCCATATTTACTATATTAGAAATTAACACCAAGAG
Organism: Mormoops blainvillei; assembly: GCA_004026545.1. Taxonomy (NCBI): domain Eukaryota; kingdom Metazoa; phylum Chordata; class Mammalia; order Chiroptera; family Mormoopidae; genus Mormoops; species Mormoops blainvillei. The sequence continues at coordinate 674,034 of PVJD01000056.1, forward strand.
CTTTTAAAAGTGTGAGAATCATGAGAACACACAAACACATTCATAAGCTGTCAGAGCGATGACATTATCACTTTTCACACAGCTTCTGGAAAATTCCACAGTACATTTGTAATAGAGCGAGAATGAAAAGGGCAAACTGTGTCTTAGCATTGTTAGGCAAATAATTTCCACCTCTTGGACCCCTGAAAAGTTTTGGGGACTCCAAGGGTCCCAGGATCATACTTTGAACTGCAGATTATTTTTGAAAAATGCAAATTTTTTGTTCTCTTGTGTCGGCAGAGCTTGCACTAATTCCCAGTGCTGAGCCCAGAAACACGTGCAAGGCCTCATCTCACTCGGCAGGTTGAGTCTTGGGGTTGTAATTCTGTCACCACCTTACTTATGTAATGTTAGCAATTAAATTTCTTCTAGCATTGCTCTTACATATTTTTAAATTATTGGGCAAAAATAACAATATAGAAGTGATGAATGTATTTTCCTATTCAAAAACCAGGAGGTTGGGCTTGACATAGGCTTATAGTCTGCTCATTTGTTAGATTAATTCTATGAAATGTAGGGATGTACAAACAGATTCACCTCCCTTGATATTTTAACACATTGCCCTTATTAAAAACAATGCCAGTATGTGAAATCCAAGCATCCAAGTTATTGTAGCTCTGGAGGTTACATTTGGCTTCTTAATCAGGCCAATCAATGGCACCTATTTGGTGAAGCTCACAGAACCCAGAGAGATAAAACTAACACTGTGCTGAGGGAGTACAGACCACCTGCTGGCATTGACCTTGGGTGCTGGTCTAGATACATGAAGATCCTGGGAGACAACGAGGCTTCTAAGCTATTGCTACATGTTGAGGAGAGATCCTTGAGCGGATAGGCACCATGAGGATATTGGTTAAATTGTAGATTGGGAAGAGGGGCCACAGAAAGGATAGAGAGACAGGCTGCCCCTTTTGGATGAGTTCAGCCATCTTCTCGAGCAGGTACAAGTGGGATAACAAGAAGAAATGAGAACTACCTCCAAGTGAAAGTCCTAGAGGGGCTGAACTGAAACACTGGAAGCCATAGCAGTACAAGAGCATCACGGCATACAGGTCAGCACCCAACTGCCACACAAAATTTGTTTCAGCGTCCTCCACTGCCCGTTTCCCTTCTTCCATGGTCCTGGCCAAATCTGGAACAAAAAAAAAATCTCTTAAGAAACACGCCAGGTTGTTCACCATGATCATCAAAATAGTTGCCATTTGTTGGGTCCGTGTGATATGTATGCCAGGTTCTGAGCAAGGCGTTTTATGTGAATTATCTCACCTATGTGAATTCTCAGAACAGCGATATGAGGTTGGTTTTGCTATTTCTTCCATGTCACCTGTGGGGAAAGCAAAACAGAGTTGAGTAATGTACCCTAGGTCACATAGCCAGTAAAAGGGGGTGCTAGAGGCTTACTATTACCCTAGCAGGAGGGTTTGTGTTTTCCGAGACCAAGTACAGAAGGTAATATTTTATCTAAAAGAATAATTCTCTAAAAGTGGGATTTTAAGCACTTTATCCCCCCATAGATAGGACAAAGATGGATTTTTTGACAGTAAAGAAAAACAGTTCTCTCCTGGTCGCATGAAATCACAAAGCTTCTGAGGACCTGTGGTTTGCACTTCTTATTAGGAAATCATTACCCTGGGACATAGGGGAAGGAGAATTTTCTAAGCACATATTATAAACATGTTTTAAAACTGCAAATGCAAAAGCATTTGCGGCACTGGGATTTAGAGGGAATCCAGAACAATAAAGTCAGAGTGATAACTAGTTTCTCAGAAGAGGTTACTGAATAGGTTTGAAATTTTATTTGCTGAGAACTGTCCTGACTCCATTGTACTTTTACATGTGACGTGCATAGCTTGTGTACCAGCCAGGCACTGCCTAAGGAAAAGATGGCTCTTTGAAGTGTAACTCTGTATAACAAAACACTATGACCACAGAATAAAGAGGATTAAACAATAAAACACATTTGGAACCCAGACAAAATAATGCATGGCATGCTTGCGCCACCTTGTGGAATAATGTATACTTGCTCTTCTTTAACTCTAGAAACCTGAAGCAATACAATTTTAAACTACTAGGTCCCTATTATCTGTTTCCTTAGTTATTACATTGTAATTAAGGAATATTTATGATGTCCAAAAGCAGTACTCAATGTTATATGCTTATATGTCTTGTATGTCTTATATGTCTTATATGTCATATATAATAGACATATATGCTTATATGTCTATTTTGGTAATATAAATACTACCTGGTTTTTAAAAGCTAATATATAATTATTTTTCCTGCCCTCTTCCTAACTTACACCTACAGACATAAATTATTTCCTGAATAATATTTCATGTTCAGTGAATAATGCATATGTGATCAGTATCCAGGGTTTCAGTTAATTTTTCCATTTTAATATTAATATACACTTTAAAAATTAATAAATATATATATATGGGCCCTGTGTTCTATTTATAATAGAAAATTGTAAAAAGAAAGCAAAATGTCACTGGATTGATGGAACTTCAAGTTTAAAGACAGCCCGAACCAGTACCTATGAATTTTGCTTTATAAAAATTATAGAATTTAGATAAATAATTACATATGCGGGCATATTTTTCTGAACTTGAAACATTTTCTTTATCCCTAAAGAGAGGAAATCAGATTATACTATATCTTAAGTCAAATGAAGGCAGAAATTCTTTCCTCCTTTTTTAAAAGTTTTTATTTTTGTATATGTGAGCTATAATGCCCCTATGAACAGTGACTGCTCCTGAGGCTGAAAGCCATTATATATTCCAATCAGATATGTTTTTATATATTCCAATCAGATATGTTTTGATAGACACTTAGACATTGGAGATGAAAATAAGGTAATAAAATGTCATTTACTTAAAATTAAATTGCCCCTATTTGAATGACAATAGAGAGCTTCTCTTCTATAATTATATTATGGGAGAAAATTTTTTAACAAGATGTTACTATCCTATGTGATTTTGTTAATAAATAAGCCACAGTCTGTTCTTTCCTTTTTCTAATGATTATTGGAGTCATAGTCAATCTTTAATCCCAGGGCAGGTTAACCCTTAGCCTTCTTCTCACTGTCCACCTAGTCTAGGTAGGATTTCCTCAGGAGAAAACCCAATAACTATTTTAATATTAGTCTAAATGTAAACAGAAGTCCTGTAAAAGTAATGAAATAATGAATACAAGGTAAAATGCCAGGAATGCAGGGATGATTTGCAGTTTGGAATTTCAAAGAATTTAAACCATCCGAATTAGGGCAGCATTAAACAGAAAGTAGTTTGGAAACAAACGTGCCTGGGTTTGGGTGCTAGTCCGACACTCACGAGCCAAGTGCATTGGGCAAAACGTTCAGCCTCTCAGAGCCTTGGATTCCCCCTAAGTCAAAGCAGTGCAGACATAACGGGATTATTGAGAAGGAAGATAAAATAGCATCGGTGAAGTAAGGGGCACACACAAACAGAAGAGGAAGCAAGGAACATGTACTGAGCATTTAAGTTTTTCCTTCAACAGAATAAAAGACATTGACAGCCTGGGCCGTATGGGACGCAAACTTGAACTCAATGAACTCTTTAGATTAAACAGAAATGCAAGTTAACTTAGACTTAATGGAACTAGGCAGTAGACATTGGTGGCATTCAATAAATTTAATAAATGCTTTGTCTCATCTCTGTCCCTTTCATTTTGCAGTGCAGCAGTAGCAATTTATTCTCATTGGAACCCTTAGATGTTGGGACTGAAATCTGATTCTTAAGCTAGAAACCTAGGAGTCTTTCACAAATTCATACTCTTCTTCGTGCCTCAATAGAATCCATCCACAAATGTGGTCCATTATACCAGCAAAACATTTCTTAAACTCTTCTAGTTCCCTCATCTGCACTGGTGTTCCCTTGTCCAAGCTAGCTCTTCTTCCTTCTTTTCAGCAATTCCCCAGCAAGGCCGTCTCATCCCCCTCTCCCTTCCCACCGATCTAAAATGGTCTTTGCTGCCTTACTCCCAACTTACCTATCTGAGAAACAGCATCAGCTGTGTGCCAGGAGCCTTTCTAGATATGGGATAACCAAATTAATATAACAAACTCCTCTAACTTCAAAGCTTGCATTCTAGTACAGAAAATAAAGTAAATAATTACATTGCATGCTGTAACAGACCGTGGCAGGTGCTCCGCAGGCCCATGAAGTAAGGCAGGGGATGGATAGTTGGGGAGTAAAAGTTACGATTTTAAATAGCACGGTGAGAAAAGTTCCCGGAGATGGTGACATCGTAACCATGCAGAAACGCCATTTCTTTAACATGTCCCGTTCTCCTTTCTGTTTGTCCACTCTCTTCCTTTATCATTAAGCTCTTAGGACATCAGATTGTGGTCAGTCGCAAAGCCTCAGGTCTGTCGACCACGGACACAGAGTTTTGGGCAAGCGAAAGATAACATCTTGACTTCAGTTGTGTTTCAGTCACAGGCCCCTGAAACCAGAAGGATGGTACTGGCCACGCCCTCACAAAACCAGACAGGACAATGCCGTGGCCGACATCAGGACCTGATACAGTGATCTACCACCAGCCACCCTGGCCCCAGCCAGCCAGTAGAGCTCAACTCCTTTAGTCGCCACGTTTAACAGTGTTTCCCCTATCTGATCCACCGCCCTGGAAGTCGTCAGGGAGCCAGGTCTTTCAGCTCCAGCTTACCTGTGACTCTGGCTTGGTCCCAACTCCTCAGCTATTAAATCTCTACGTTCTTTGCTGTAAACTCCTGTTTGTGTTTGGTTGGGCTTTGATATGTGTGGGTGAATGGACCGCCTTAGTCCGGTAACAACATCTGTGTAAATCTTAAAGGAATCTGAAAGGAACCATGGGGATGAGTTAGGCAGCTAACAGTGGGAACGGTAAACGCAGAAGATCTGAGCTAGGAGCCTACCGGCATATTTGAAGAAGAGCAAGGAACCAGTGAGTGTGGAGTGGATTCAGCTTCTGCCTTAACACTGTCACAGCAGGAAAGCGGATTAACCCTTTTATTTACCGTCCTGTATTTCTTTTTCATTGCTCCCTAGGAGGGAGGGGCCGTTTCTATTTTAACCCCTGATGTATCCGCTGTCCAAAGCACTCAGCGGAATGCCTTACCATACAGGAGACAGTCAGTAACCCTGTCTGGTGAAAGAGCGTTCTCTTAGCCTATTGATGCTGAGAACAAGTGACCCAAGTAGGACACCGGTTGCAGTGGGACTGCCCTTGGATTCATGGGCTCCTAGGGAAAGGTGTGAATGTTCGAGAAGGAGAGGCTGGCTGCCTCTTCAGAGTTTCATCAGAAGGTTACCACACTGGGGCAGGTCCTTCCAGAAACAAGTACCAGTGAGGAGCTTGGCTGGAAGCCATCAAATAATAATAACAATAAAAGAAACTGCTTGATCTTGAGAGATATTCCTTCAGGTGACTTTAGGCCCAGTGATGAATTGCCCCTCTTCACCTCGAAGCTGTTTCTGCCTATAGGATGCAATTGGACGCCTGGAGTCAGTGTACTTTCGCTCAGGCCTGGGCTAGAGAGAGCTGGAACTTTCTTGTCCATTTTTTTTCTGCGATAGATCCCCCTCCCAGAACTTGTATTTATTTAATTAGGTTAAGTCATGACTGGAAATGTGTTTCTTTTAAAAAAAAATAAAATTATATAGGCTTCAGGTATACGATTCTATAACACATCATTTTGCCTATTGTATTGTGTGTTCACCACCCCAAGTCATGTCTCCTTCCATCACCATTTATCCCTCCTTTACCCTCTCCAACCTCCCCCCAGCCCCTAGCCCCATTTCCCTCTGGTAATCCCCATACTGTTGTCTGTCTGTGTTTTTCAATTTATTTTTTGCTTAATCCCTTCACCTTTTTCACCCAGTCCCCCTCCCTCCTGACAGCTGTCAGTTTGTTTTCTGTATCTATGAGACTGTTTCTATTTTGTTAGTTTGCTTATTTTGTTCATTAAATTCCACATATAAGTGAAATCATATGCTATTTGTCCTTCTCTGACTGGCTTATTTCACCTAGAAAGAAAAGAAAAATCTTAACAGTTGAGCTGAGGATGCACCTTATGAATGTCTTCATGATAACTACAAGAAACCATCTTTCCTCCACCATGCAAGTCTAGAATAGACTTGGAGACTTCTCCTATTTTTGCATCCGGGAGCGGAAACCCCAATGTTAACACTCTTCTCAAGCTTTCTGATATCGTCCCTCCCTCATTCTGCGAGTGTACGTCTGCAGTCAGGCCTGGTTCCTCTTTCTTTTTCCTCTGCTTTCCAAGCTGTCACCACACATTCTTCCCCCGTTCGTGGAAGACCTAACTGGCTTGAGTGCCTTTATTCACACAGTTTTAGCTCTCATTTACCTCAAGCCCTCCTAAAGTCTATATGCACCAGGCCTCCTTTCTCTTTGGGACTCCGGTCCTGTATGTCCAGTCAGTTGCATGTGGTATATTTTCACCAGCTTATTTTCAGGTACTTCAATCCCAAGCAGTCCCGCCAGCTGTATCATTTCACTTTTGATCTCTTTTGCCACCTTCATTTCCATTTCCAGATATCATTATCAAGCCTAGAAAGTAAGAAAATTATCATGGGGTCATCCGTCCTTCCCTCCTACACATTCAGCACTTATTTATTTATTCAACGAATACTACGCACTAGTTGGATGGGCTCTGGGGCTAAACCCCCTGCTTCTTGTCCTTGGCGAGCTTATCCTCTATTCTTGTCTTTTCTGTATCAGGCTTTAATCACATCCACTCCCATCCATCTCTGCAGTGATTGCTGTGGCTCAGGTCTCAGCGTTGCCTGCTTTGATAGTGAAGGGCCCCCAGGTCGGTATCTGTGCCTCCGCTATTTCCCCTCCAACCAGTCTGCATTGCAAATGGAGTCTCCTCTCTCTAACGCAAGAGAGACCGCGTCACTGCTTGGTCCTCACGCATCTTTGTTGAATCTCCTGGACTGACAAAATCTGGTGTATAAACCCTTAGGAAGACATTTTCCCCTGGATTTACCTGTCCATTTGTGTCTCTTTCCTCTTTCCTCCTTCTTTGGACCTGCCTCAAGGTCCAGGCACACAGAACTTTTTACCATATACTGGTCACGTGGACTTCCTTTTCTCGTTTGGAAAACCATCTGCATTTTTCAGTTTTTGGTGAACACTGTTTGGCGGACCTTTAGTGACCAGTTCAAGTGTCAGCCATTCTCTGAAATTGTCCCCAGTTCCCCATGCTTCCCCATTCAGGGCTTCCATTGTAATTCTTTCTCTAACACCCACATCCATAACACGTTTATGATCTCTGGTTTTAGCTTCTTTGAAAGGAGGCAAGAGATGAGAACATTTTTGAAATATTTTAATTGCAGAGTCCTGACATATTTTTATGGTTCTTTTTTTCCTGAAGTCATTTCCCCTTGGGCTCTGTGTTTCAGCAGGTCATCCTTACTGAATCTTTCCGAAGCAATTCATCTAGTTTTTTTCCCCCCTAAACACAGTGGTTTTTAGTTCATTCGCAGAGTTGCACAGCCATCACCATGATCAACTGCAGAGCCTGCTTATTATACTTATGAAAAGAGCCCCTACACCCATTAGCAGCCGGTCTCCGCCTGCGCCCAAACCCTAGCCCTGGCCTACGGGCAGCCTGTGTTCTGTTTCTCTGGGTGGGTCTGTACTGGCTGTTGCATGTAAATGGGATCGAACTTTTTTGGCCTTTGTGTTTGGCTTTTCCCCTTAGCATCATCTTTTCGAAGCATCAACAACATAATGTGCGTCTGTATTTATGCATTTTTATGGCTGAGTAATAGTCCATTGTATGGATGTACCATATTTTGTTTATTCATTCATTAGTTGATGGATTTTTAGACTGTTTCTACTTTCTGTTATTATGAATAATGTTGTGAACATTTTATCACGTTTCCTCAATTAATTTTAATTTTAATACGAGTAACTTTTGGCACTGTTACTTGCGTAACAGTTAAGAGTATTCAGGAGTTGTGGAGTTAGAGTGTTTGCTTTTAAATCTGTAACTTACTGTCTGTGTGACTAGAAAAATTTTCTGCTTCTTTGTGCCTCAGTTTTCTGAGAAGGATAGTAGTAGTGTCTATCTCATAGGGTGGTTAAGTAGGTTAATTTACATAAAGTGTATAAAACGGTACAAGTAACATAGAACTGCTCTATAAATATTGCTTTCAGTATAATTATTTATGTAATATTTATTAAATTACATAATTCAAATAGCAGGTGCAGTTGGTATGACAGGACTGGGAACACACATAACTGGCTCTTGATAAACTCAGCCTGTGGGATCTGTACTATCTGGGCTTATTCAGTGTTCAGTGGACATGAGTTACTGCTTTACAGAGGGCAGAGAAATTGTTAATTAAAGCTAACCTAGTGGGACACTTAAAGGAAGGTCAGTGTAGAGGGCTTCTACCATGCTGGGTTTGCTCCCAAAGATGAGGTTAAAAATTAGAACACAGACAAAATTGCTGATGCATCCTTGCATCACATCTTTATACACTGTACTATTTAATGTGGGCCTGCATTAAACAGGAAATAAATATGCACTCGGGGGGAATTAATGACTAGAAGCATCCAAGTTTCCTCATGTTAATTAAGAATGCTAATGCCAGCTATATCTATTTTGTAAGACTGTTGTGATGTTCAGTGAACATGTGTCATGAAATCTGTTAACTGAAGTTACTTTTCTAATTTTACCGAGGAATAAGTAACAAATATAATTGCATATGTTTAAAATGAACAAGGCGGTAATTGGATATACGTGCACATTGTAGAATGTTTACCAAGATCGAGATCACTGACATAACCATCGCCTCACATAGGTGACTCCTTTTATCCTTTATATATATAGGGGTTTTTGTTTTTTGGTTTTTTTGTTTTTGTTTGTGGTGAGAATGCTTAAGATCTGCTCTCAGCAACTTCCAGTATCATGTGACGAATCTGGAGGGCATCATGGTAAGTGAAACAAGCCAGGCAGAGAAAGAAAAATACTGTATGGCATCACTCATGTAGAGTCTAAAAAAAGATAATTTTATAGAAACAGAAATAGCTGGTTGCCAGGGACCATGGGGCGGGGGAGTGGGATGATGTAGATCCAAAGCCACACAGTCTCAGAATAAGTTCTGAGAATTTAATGCCCTGCATGGTGACTCTAATTAGTAATACAGTATTGTATGATATGACCTGCAAAATTATCTGAGTTGTTGCTTGAACATCTGAGTGTTTGTTTTATGTATAAATCAGATTTCGGTCAGCAAAAACAGAAGCCACCAAGGCTTTTACTGTGAAAAAGGTTTAATGTAGGGAATCTGGAAGGGCAGAATTTGAGAGGAGTTGGACCGATAGCCTCAAATGCCCACAGAAACCAGCCTGAGTGCTTCTCGAGAAGTTACCCCAAACCTTTGGGCACATCCTCACGATCTCTCTGACCTGACCCGCTTGTAGCAACTGCCACCTGAGAGTAAATGGCTCCATTTCCCTTCTGCCTTCTGCCTCTCACACAAACTTCTCTCCCTGAAGGACTCGAGCAGGGCCCTTACTGGCAATAGAATCGGAAAACAGTTTGTAGGCTTTCTACCCTTGCAAGCTCAGAAGGCAGAGGCCATACAGGTTGTCGACACGTAACTCCCAGCAGTGATTGGTAGTTTAATTTTGAAAATACTCCCACTGACACTTTGTGCTCGATGGAGAATTATTCAGATGTTCCTGTTTTTCTTGTGTGGATGGTCTGGAGTGCTAAAGTGCTGAATGAGAAGGAAAGACACGGCTACAAGCTGCCTGTACATTTTAAATTCCATTTGCGTGATTTGCCTCCACGATAATGGCTGGAGGTCAGTAATTTTGATGTAAGTGAAGTGGAATCTTGCCCAATGTAGTGGTCACACTGAATTAAAAGAGATGTCAAATATTGATGAAGCTTCTTGACATGAAGCATTTTGAATGAGGAAAAGGAGAAATAAAACAGAAGACTCATTTACTTAAAGCAAAGGGTGATCAGTATAGTGAACAATTTTTTGTCTATTTTGAAATTTATTTAAACATAACCTTTTCCATGAAGATTTGAAATAAAGTGACTGCTGATCCCTTAAATCTGATGTATAGAAACCCATATCTATTCATCTGTCTGTATATGTTGAATGCATTTTTTTTCCTTCCTTCTTCTCCTGGTCCCAGGAGGGATCAGGCAAAAGCCCCAAAGACCATTTGATAGTACTCATCAAGGGAGAGGAAGAGATGCTAACCTTTTAAAGATAAATCTATCCCAGAACAAACACTTAGGTTGGCAACATCAAGGCCTAAGTGCCCTGTGGGTATTTTGACATAAAAGCCCAAGTTTATTTCAAGCAGAAGTAGAGGGAGGTGAATGACTAAGTCAGGGCAAGGCTGAGAGATCAGTAGGCCTGGAACGGATCATCGAAACTGAGCAGAATTACAGATAGGAAACCATATAATGTACTGTCCCGGAGTACACTTCTGAGAGGAAGAGAGCACCAAACATAATCGACATGACACCATTTCTTCAAATATTTACTTATTTTCTGACAGATTTTAAAAGTGTTATATCTATTAAAACCTATTTACAAAAAGAAATCTTTTTCTGAAATACTGATCTACTATATCTTCTTGTATGTTAAAGCAAAATCTATATTGATTATCTGAAAACTTAACATAAGCAGAATAATTATTGTTAATATATATTCCTGTGCTTTAATTAGTTTCTTAGTCATATCTGTCTCTAGTAGAATGAAATAATATGTATAGTTTTTATACATTTTTTATGCATCTCAAATACTACAAGTCGCTACAACAGGAATTCAGCATAGAGTCATCTTTCCATCATTTCTAAACATTTGTGTCAAAGGAATCTACATACAGTCCTTGAAAAGGATGCATTAGTTGTGCTGTGCTTGGAAAGATTTGGAACAGATGCACCCAGGTGTTCCTGGTTGTGTCTCAGGTTTATGCACGTACGAAAATAAGAGCCCTGTCCACTCTGTATGAACGTCACACGCTACCAGATGAAACCATAACTGTAGGTGGAAGTACAAAGCAGAAACCTTCCAGACGCATCCCCGCTCTGAGTCTCAACTGACTTCATATACTGGTTCCACTACTTATTTGTGCCAATAGGAGGTTCCTAATCTCTCTGTGCCTTAGTTTTCTCATCTATAAAATGGAAATTCTGTGGGAATTGTTAGGTCTAAGTAAGTCAACAAATGCAAAAACACGTACAACAGTGCCCTATACAGAGCAAATATACTGTACTAGCAATTACTTTTATATTCTATAGAAAACCTTTTCCACTCCAATACATTGATTAAAGACTAATTTTCCTACAATTTCAAAGGTGTTTTAAATATCTTCAAATATCCCTTTATACTCTTGGGAGCTGACGCCATTTAAAAAATGGCTTAGATTTAATCATTTATCTTTTCATTTATTTTATTTTATAAAATTCAGATGTATTACTGCATCATTTTAGGGTTTTTTTTTTCTTTGTGCCTTTCTTTCACTGTTGCTGACGATCTTCATCTCCTAGTTCTAGGAGAGACTTCCTGTCACTTCTGGGCACTGCGTATAGAAAACCCTGCCAGCCTGCTTATTCCACAAAGAGACACGACAGAAAAGCTGGACAAAAGAGCTAAAACAGCACAAAGGTGAAGGTCATGGACTTCAGAGCCAGGAAATCTGGGTGGAATTCTAGTTTTTCTGTGTACAAACTAATCTCAGGAAAATTCTATGAATGACCTAACCTCTCTGAGACTATCCTGTCACCAACAAAATGGAAATCATACTTTCTTCTTAGGGTTATTATAGGGTTTCAGTAAGCCCATGAACCTACAGTAATGAGTACAGTACCTGACATTTAATAAGTGCCGTGATGTGTTCCCAGGGCCATTCTTAGATCTTCACACTCCTTATTTATTAGTCCTCCCAACTTGTACACAAGTTATGTGCATTAGATAGATACTCTCATCATCGTTACTCCAACAAGGAACTGAGACCCAGAGAAGTCGAGATACTTATTCGAAGATGCAGGCATGACTTTAAACCTGGATGTACTTAACACCAGTGGCTAATTTTCTTTTTTTTTAGTTGAAGCATAGCCTACATAGTAAAATGTGAAAATCTTGTGTGTACAATTTGAGAAAATTTTATATACATATAAACCCTTATAACAGCCCTGAATATCAAGATGTGACTTACCTACATCACTCAGAAAATTCCTTCATGGCTCTCCCAGCCAGTGCCTTCCCTCCCCAGGCCTGTGTAGCCAAGAGTTTGACTTTTAAGTCTGGATATTCATTTTGCTGTTTCTGAACTTCATACAAACTCAGTTTAATAATATGAGATTTCTTGTATCTGGCTTCTTTCACCCCCCCTTTTATCTGTGAGATTAATCTCATGTCGTTGTGTAGAGCAGTAGTTTATTCTTCTCAGTTCTTGTGTTGCGTCCCATAGTATGTCTGTATCAAAGTTTACCCATTCTATTGTTAAACAACATTTGGGTTGTTTCCAGGTTTAGTCCTGTATTAAAGTTGCCGTTAACATTTCTGTTTATACCTTTTTGGAGACATATTTATTCGTCTTCAATAAATACTTAGGCGTTAAATTGCAGCGTCGTACAGGTTTGTCAGACTTGACTCAGCGCCCAAGTTCTCAGACATCACGCCATCCTCACGATCAGCAAGACCACCACCGCCATCACTGTTGACAATTGTAGCAGGTCTGCCTGACCAGCATGCCCCTGCCCCTCTCTTTCCCGAGGACGCTTTGCGGGAGCAGGAGGAAGTCACGTAGGTGCGTGAGCCCAGCACCCCCTCCCGGTCCATAGCCGACTGGATTAGATGGCGCTGGGGCTCTAGAGCTTTTAGTGTGACCTGGAATCACTGGTGTGCTGTGAGGCTTTGGGCATTTTAAGTCTCTGAGCCTCAGTTTCGTTTTTTATGTAAACAAGACAGAATAGGGGTGTCCTGTTTGTGGTGTGTAGACAGAGGTAGAGTGTCTGCAGCATGTTTTAGTGTAGTAGCACATTGTAAGTACTCATTAAATGGTAACAGTAATAGCTGCCGTTTTAATGAGCTGTTATTGGGAGGCAGACTGTACCCATATATTATCTCAAGTAATCATATGGACATAACAACAGCTATTGAAAAACACTCTGGAGTTAATAAAAGTTTAAATCCCTTAAATGGCATTTAAATGTTTCTTTTTTCTGTGTTGTGTGTCCGTGTGTGTGTGTGTGTGTGTGTGTGTTGTAGTTATAATAGTTTGTTGGCAAGGCTTATTTCAAGACTTCCCAGTATCACATAGACACTTAACTTACTATTCTTCTTAAGAATTATTTCTGCATCTCTCTGACCCTTAGGAAAAGGTGAGACACTACCGTCTTTGTACCAGGGAGTACAGTGGTTAATTTAATTCTCTCACAATGTTTACAGCTAATTTTCTTATTGTCCTATTCCAAAATGATTCTGTAGTTTAAGAATGAATATATAAACATTTTTTAGTGATTTCAGTTTACAGTAAGACGGATACATGATGGAAATAAAATGTGATTTTCTGAAGCACAACTCACACTATTTCCAACTGGCAGGTATAAATTAATGTGACAAAGAGCAATAATTTTCTAAGTGTTACATGAGATTGAAGTATCTAAACCTTGTCTTTCCTTAGAGTGCAAAAAAATCTGTTGACTGTAATGAAAATAGTGCTACCCTCTCCTTTCCCAGACTCAGCCTTAGAGCTTTGATGTTTGAATTCACAAGTTAGCTTTTATTTTAACAGTTGTTGAAACATACGTGTTTAAATGCCAACAACTCAGAAGTAATTCCCCTTTTCCTAGAAATTTACTGGCGGCCCTTAGTCACATGGTTTTTGCCTTCCCATCGAACTAGCTTGATTTGAAAATGTATATTCGGGGGGAAATAATTTAATAATTTTTAGTGGGTTAGATCACTAAGTAATCCAGTCTAGACTACATGTGTGTGTGAGTGTATATGAACATGTGGGTAAGGATATAGGTATTTTATTTAAGGAAACAAAGTTGTTGTTCAGTATCTAAGGGAGAGGTATAAAAGTGAAAAGCTTTCCCTGTGAGCATGCTGAGAATTCAGGTGTAAATTAATTATTTTACATGGCAGAAGTTCATAAAAATATAGATGGTAGAGAACAAAAATTGGTCAAGAAAAAAATGGAATTAAATTAAACACCATTGGCAGTACATTAAATCACATTAGGACTGACATGAGGATTCGCCTATGGTTTAATCAAGTACATTCCAGGTTTCCGTGACCTCCTGGATGTACTTGTACAATGACTGCAGACAGGCAGGGGTGTGTGACAGTCCTTCATATTTGCATTAATGCCAGAAACTCTTAGAAGTTAATGAGATGGAAATGTTAGAAAAGATTTCAAGGTTATTCTCAATACTTATGAGAATATTTATGTACAAGGTTATTTATTTAGCATGGGACTATAGCTTAACAATCACAAGACAAGAGTATGGATAACCCTAATTGATTTTTTAATTTACTTTTCAGGCTTCCATTAGTTTTTCCTTTTATTTATATCACATCATAGTTTCCATGATTACAGCATCTTTTTCCCCCATAGTTTTAGGTGTGTTTTTTTTTTAATTGGAAGAAAATGGGAATACATTTTTTTTTCCCTCTTGAGTTTCCACTAAGGTGATGGAACTTTGGATAATGAGGATAAAAATGAACAAATACTATAGGTGTACTTAAGGAATTTTCCAGCTCACAGATGTGTGAATTGGTCTGATGTTTGGGTAATTTCATTCTAATTCTATTTTACATGGGATGACAGTCTAACTAACTGAGCCACCCCGGCCAGGGCTCCAGCATCTATTTTTTAATGCTAAATAAAACCTTTTTAGATTCCAATCAAATCTTCTTAAGAACCCCAAGATCTTACTGAAATATCATTTTATACTCTTTTGACTGGCAAAAATTAACCCCAAATTTGAAATATTGAGATGTCTTATTAAATAGAGAACGATTTGACTTTTTTTTTTTTAAATGGGATATTTCCATGACTTGGACTTGTCAGTTCCCAAGAGGAACTGACACATACCAAGGAGGAAGTCTTGCATATGTGCACCGTGAGACGTGGGAGAGGATGTCACAGAAGCCCTGCTGGGAACAACAAAAACTGGAAATAACCCAAATGCCCATCAGTGGGCAAATGAATAAAAAAATTGTGGTACATTCAGTTTTATTATATAAAAGTGAAAACGAGTGGCTACTTTAGGCTCAGCCCTAAAGCAGCTAGAAAACCCCTTTTTCAAAAGTTCACAAGACAAAGCTAAAGAACTCTTAGCTATATCTATTTATGTAATAAGTCTATAAATAAAAGCACAAAATTCAGAATGGCCTTTATCTCTGTGCAAGAGGAGTTAAAAAGAAGTTATAGAGAAGTAACAGAAATAACTAATTGGTAATATTCTAGGTCTTGAGTTAGGTAGTGAGCTTATGAGTATTTATTTTATTGATTAAAAACAAATAAAATAATAAATTAAATGCCTGGCAGTGATGTCTTTGTGAAGCAAAGGTGATGATTACTCCAGTGCTGTACACCCGAGGTTTAAGTATATATGTGGTTGTGTGTGTGTGAGTATGCGTGTGTGTGTATTATAATAGTTCTCCATGTAGTCTCTTAGTTTTGATCTTTCTCTTTCCAGTGATGGTGTTTCCTTAAATTCCTTTCAATTTTTCCATCAAAATGTGTGGGAAACTTTAACACTTGTATAGATCAGCTATTGATGCCTCTTGGATAGTGAGAGATAAGAGACTTTTTTTTTTTTTCTGGTTGGGAGTCTAGCCCCGCACATAGTTGAAGTGTTTTATTCTGAAAAGCAAACAGGGTCCAAACAGACAGCACTCCTCCCTGGTTAGTGGGTGCGCAGGAATGGAAGTGTTCTGTAGCCGCATGCAGAGATCCGGGCAGGGCGCTGCCCCCTCGGTGTGTCAGGTGACCCGGGGGGCTCCCCAGAGCACTTGCGGAGTCTGTTGTGCATCCGGGCAGCTTTCTACAAGTCTGTCTCCTGGCGACTGCTGTGTGTTATAGGGCGGCTCTGATTTTTCTAGAATTGGTATAAGTCAGTGGTTTTAAATTTTAGTTTTACAGTAGAGTCACCTGGGGAATGTTAAAACATCCTGATGCACAGCAGAATTTCTAGGACTGGAACCCAAACATCAATATTTTATTTTGATTCTAGTGTTCAGCCTATGTTGACACGAGAGCTTCAGTTATAAGGGTAGGAGATTAAGAAGAAGATTTAAATGCTTTCTTATGGTAAATTTACCACTGCCTGTATCACAATCATATTAATAGCAAGTCATCTTCTCAGCTTCATAGTAACCAAGTTGGTTATGAAAGGAAGGACCGACCCTAAAGAATGTGTCCATAGATTGATTTCTCCCTGTGGTGATCATTACTAGTTGCTGACTTTACTTCATTATCAAGCCCCTTTTATATACTCAGTTAAATACACATTTCCGGTCTCCTTGCAGTGAGGAGTAGTCTTGTGATACAGTTTTGGCCAGCGGGTTGTAGGTAGAAAACTTCTGGCTGGGGCTTCTTGGAAGGACTTCTCCTTTCCTGATTTAATAACAACAACAACAAACAACAACAACAACAAAGAGGATAGGTTAAGCTGTCAAACCTCCTTTACTCTTCTTGTCTGGAATAAAGATGTGATGTCTGGAGATTCAGCAGCCATCTTGAAACCACAGCGACAAAAACCACATTTTTAAGGACTGTGAAAAGTTTAGATTTCCACTGTTAATTTTTTAGCTGCTGCACGGGCACCTAGATATCAAGCTTTGTTCTTGTTGTGAGATAAATACTCCCTCCACTGTAACAGTTGCTACACTTGGCTGTTATTAATTTTTGGTACTCAGAAGTAAGCACATTCTTATTTGACCCAGTTTTCATAGAGTTTTCTAAATGTTTTGAATTTTTCAATTTGACTAAATAATGGCTTCAAAACTGTCAAAAGTAGAGAAATGAAGAGAATTAGAAGAGGAAGTAGCAGGATAGACCTTGTCCCTATCTAAGGTCTTTTGGCATCTCTGGGCGTAACTGGAAGAAGAAGAGTTGTCTTGGGCCACACATTAAATATACAAACATTAACAAAAACAAAAGAAATCTCACAATGTTTTAAGTAAATTTACAACTTTGTGTTGGGCCGTATTCATAGCCATCCTAGGCTGCATGCGGCCCACGAGCCATGGGTTGGACAACCCTGAATGGCCAGTGTGAAAGGTGGGTAGGGCCAGCTAGTGTCCCCGAGGACACACACATGAAAAATTCTGCTGTAATCAGGTGTACTTACAGGACAGAGGAGGTTCAATGAATGACAATGGATGATTAGGGCATATCCATCAAACTGGTAGCCTCTGAAGTCTTAAACTTGCTTAGTGCCTTTCAAGGAGGGTTTATAAACTGCTCCTCTCTCCTAAAATTCAGAAGTAGGAGACACTTTAAGTTAGGTGACCATAAGTCTTCTGAACTATGTGTCTGGAGGTCTGTCAGAGTAAAGTTCCTTGGCACTTTAGAATTTGAGCCGTAGGATTATCGTAGCCTGGAAACCTTGAATTGGCTGGTCCTTAACAACTAAAGGATCTAATTCCATAATTGGAAAACTTATTGAATTGAAGTCCACCTCTCCATAATTTCCACTTAATATAGTAGCATTTGTTCCCTACGACCTTATAGAATAAATGTAACCTTGTTTCGTACATTCTGAGGATGTACCTTCATATTTCATTCATAGATCTCAGGGTTTACGTTAACACTTAGCCACAACTGAAAACTAGAGGCTACCTGTCTTTCCTTCCCAAATTAAACATTTATTTTCAGCTGATTTCTTAGATTACTTTATTATATTTGGTTTTGTTTAAATGTTTCCAAAGATAGGCATGTTTAGAATGGCTCTTAAACATTAGTGGATTTGAATGCTTGCTTTGTAATTATTTTCTATGGCATTTGATAATAGAAGTGGTTTTCTACTTCATATTTTCTGCATATTAGATCTCTGTACCTCCCTTTCACCAAACTGCACCACAATTTTCTTTTTGAATTCTGAGGCAAGGATGATTTTATAATCATGGAACAAAGAGAGAGAATGAAAATTGGTATACAGCAATAAAATAATTCTTTGCTTGAATAAGATTTTTATTTAAAAAATTGAAGATTACCTTGCTGTCAGTACACAAACAATCCTGGTGGTTAATTTCTGGCTGGAATAATTTTAATTCTCAGTGTGGTACTTCCACATTGTTTCACACTGGTTTGTCTCATCTGGTTATCTTATCAGTGAAAACTACTACTTAGGTAACTCAGGGAATTTGACCAAGACGAATGATGGGAAGGTTCATATAAGTCCTCCTGTCTTTTATTATTACTGTTTTTCTTTCTTTGTTCCCTGCATTACCCAAGATCTCTTCAAAATCAACTCTTGAAATAGACACTCAAACTTGAGTTCCCTTTTCCCTGTTTACTAAAACATCATGGAAACTCTGTTTGTGGATGAACTTTAAGCAGTATGTAATGAATTACATTAACACCAGCTACCATTTAGTGATGCTCACTGTGCGTCAAATACTGTGCCTAGCACGTGACTTATCTCGTTTCTCATAATTTAGTATACAGCCCTGTGAGGCCGATACTATTGTCTTCATCAGCAAAGATAAGGACTCTGGTACCCAAGAGGGTTATGCAACTTGATCAATATCACACAGCTGGTCGTAGGTAGTGTACAGTTTGGATCCAGTTTGCCTTAACCTAATTCCCTTGCTAACAATGGTTAAATACTTCACCAACCTATTCTTACTCCATATGTAGAATTAGAATCTTCAAGTGGGAAGGGATCTTCAAATGTTTCTTATCTAACCTAATGTATAACAGCTCGATGTACGTCTTAGCTCTTCTTGAATGCACTAAATGATGGGAACCTCACTTATTTCTGAGGCAGCTTCTTTCGGTTTCAGAAGGGTCTGCAGAGAATTGCAATTATTCCAAATGTGCCTCCCTCTTTACTGCTGTGGACAGCCCTGGCTCTCCTCACAGGTGTCATATGTCACCCTTTTATCCCTTGTAAAGAGGCAGCAGTATGGTGTGGTGGCTAAGCCTCATTGACAAAATGAATACAATAATCATAATAGTGCATGTGATTATTAAAATGATGGTGAGGATTACATGAGGTAAAACACAGAAAAGGCCTGGTACTTAGGTTTATTCCATTCAAGATCAAGCATTCCTTTAAGACCTTGAGGATTTCCTACTCTCTTCTTTCTGCAACCATCATAATAAAATTTCAGCAAAGTACAACTGACTCTAAAAAATGAACCTGTTTTAAACCAAGGCTTCCACTTCTTTCTTATCTTTAACATTTGACCTCACTTGCTCTCTGACATTTATGTTCACTTTGTTCTTATCTACAGACATGTTTGGTTTTTGCCCTTTCTGATTAATAGCTTGTTTGGATGGTCTGCCACTGCTGGTCCACACTTTGAGAAGCTTTGATTCGTCTCTATCAGCTCTAAGTGCTGCAGTCGGAAACCAAGCGTTTCCAGGATCTGAGGGCCCTAATAGTGTCCTCTCACCTCACCGCCCTGCGCCTCTGGCCGTGCCTCTCAAATATATCCACCTCTCTTCACCCCCACTGCCTGCACCGTCGTCCAAGTCAGTCTGTAGATTTGCTTATAGCACTTGCCAAGGTAAATTCTTCCCTGGAATGCAGCAATAGCCTTCAAAGTGGCTTCCCTACCTGCATTCTGGCCACCCCATTAGCCATTTCTGCATAGAAGTCATAATAATCATTGAGAACGCAATGAGTTTATTCCACTCCCCAGTGGTTCCAACCGCACTTGGAGTAAGCCTAAGTCCTTAATTGGGACAAAAAGGGTCTGTCAAGTGCAAGTTCCTTCTGGACACCAAGCTGCAGCATCAGTGATATTGGTTTGTTTCCCAGTGGCACCAATATCTTTTTTATTTCTCTTTCTGGAACATTCCAAATTTCCTTCAGTATCATCTCAGCTTAAATATTCATTTTTTACAGAGGTGTCTTACCTCACTCCCGATTCATGTCCTTCTTCTACCTTATTCATTTTCTTATAGCAACTCTAAGATTTTGTAATTGTATCTTTATTTCTATATTTATTTATTGCCTCGCCCACAAAAGTATAAAATCCAAGAAAGTAGAAATCTTGTTTTGTTCATGTTAGACCTAACAGCATAATGCCTGATATTTATTCAGGGTAGACATTTATTCTATATTTGTTGAATAAATTAATAGATCACCTTAAGTAAATTTGCAAAATATCAAATTTTTGATAATCATGGAAAAGGAGGTTGTTTTTTAACATCCATACTTCCTATTCTTAATTAAGAATCCATCATGGATATAATTAACCAATATATAGCTAGAAATAAAAATGACTTAAAAAGTGCAAAATGGGCAACCTGACCGTGCAAGGGAATGATGAATCAATGACCTGAAGGCTGGGGGACGTGGTGTCTGATGTCCGCACGGGCTCTCTGGACGACACTTGAGCTTCTCCTCAGCCCCCGTGGCGGGCATACTGATTCTGACTCCCTTTCTTTCCTCCACCTGCAGAAGTTTTTCAGTTGATTTCCTTGTATTTCCAAGTTGTGTAATCACATCTTTTGAAATAATTTTGTTTCTTTCCAATTTTCATAACTCTCCATCACCACACCTGTTATTTCTGACTTGTGAGAGGGCACTGACTGTCTTGAGCAGCCGAGCTCAAAGTCTCTAGAAATCCTATGATGAAACCAATCCCTTTGAGACACACTTCAGAATCAGGTTTTCAACTTCTTAAAGAATTTTTTAATAAAATCACATTTACCAAATGTCCACCCTTTATTTGGTATATGTTAACTAGTACAGTTTAAAACAAGTGAGAAAGCAGTTTCTGTTTAGAGCTTATGATTTCTTTAGACACAATGTTTTATTTTCAAGTGGCCCATTTGAGTTTTATTGGCACTTTGTATTTGTTACCTAAGAACATGAAGATATTTTCCTGGTGTAAGGAGAGAAGTAGCAAAGAAGACTAATTTGTGAATCTCCAAAGTAAATTTTTATTCCATCCTAGAAAGAAAAATGAAAGTAAATGGGGGGAAATGTACAATAAATGACATATACTTCTTAAAATTAGAGGTCACTAAAATCTCTATTGAATAATAACAGGAATGAAAGTATTTAAAGATGACTTTCAGTGTTTAAGAATGCTCAAACACACACACACACACACCCATGTGCACACACACACACAGACTCACGCTTGTGCCCAGGTGTTATTTTCTCAGGTGCAGGTGGGGCCGAGTGATATGTCAATAGTCCCTGCTTCCATCACTGCTTAACTGAATGAGCAGTCTTTTCAGACTTCCATCTGCTATTGGCAGGACTTTTCTCTTCCTGAAGGAAATGTTTGTTTGAAGTTATTAACCCTGTGTTGAAGTATTGTTTGCCACTATGATCTATGATCTAAGTGCTACTGTTGTTCTCTAGACGTTCACCATTCTGTCATTTTTGACCTGGGTACACCCTTCTGTTCACCTGGCACTTTTCCTATGAAACTCAAAACACCGTCTTCATATTTATCTTTTCTTAGACTGTAAAGCCTTTAAAGGCAGTGACCGTGTTAGTGTCATCTTTATGTCCTCTACACAGCTTAAGATGTGTCTTAACATGATATCTTGCTGTCTCTGGAGCTAGTTTTATCATAGCAAAGACATTGACTTGTGTTTATTAGGAAGGTATCTGAAGGGCCTGTTCACCTTTACCAAGCGGCCCCTTTAAGGCTGGGAGGGCGTTCGTCGCCTGGGGCTATTCGTACTAGCATATTGTCCCGGGCGTTAGTTAAGCTCCGGGCTTGCCGCAAAAACTTACTTCCTCTATTTGCTCTTGCCGTGGGTCCTGCCCCGCTGCCTTCTGCTCTTGCTCCTTGGCCTGCTGCGCCCTGATTGTTTTCACTTCTCAACCACAGTCCACTTGACAGAGTATTTATCTTTCTCAGCCCAGGCTAGCTTGAATGGTCATGCTTGAGCTGAAACCCTCTGGCGCCATCGCTGTGGCTTCTCAGTCTCCACTTCTTGTCCGGGCCTTCCTGGCTGCGAGCTAATTTCGTCTGACTCAGCCGCCCCGAATGTGCTGGCTGCCACAAGTCGGGATCCTGGCCTCACTCTGCTTAGCAAAGGCTGGCTTCGGTGCTCCAGCCTTCCTTCCACCCCTAACCCTGCCTCACGGTGATTTTCATGAGACCTTCTGGCAGTTGCCTATATTGCCAGCACCTAACACAGTGCTACTGTGTACTTGTAGAGGCATCCAGGACATTGTCGAGACGAGAGCAAAAGCTGGTAGTAACAGTGTGGGGGATGTTAGGAAACCTCTTTCAACTCCCACCACCAAACTCCAAATCACTTTAGTCATTTACGTGTGCTTAAACCGCCACATAACTGTGAGATAACTAACTAGAATTCAGGTGACTTGAGACAAAGTTTTCTCCTTCCAAACTAACTTATTTGGGTGGAGTTCGAAGTTGAATAATAAATTACATGCATTAAACATTAGCATAATCTTCTAGTAAATAAAATTTTCAGAGGAGTATTTATTTTAGAAGAGTAATATTTTCTTAACATGTTTTTCTTCTTGATCTATCATTTTCTTGGGCATATTTTTTTTTCCCTGTAGCTGTTATATTGTGTTTTTTTGAAGTTTAAATTATCCACTGAGAACCCACTGAGTTTAAGGAATTCTCTCCCGCCTTGGTTAGATATCTGTTTATGGCACTATGGCATAATTATGGATTTATTACAGGTTTTCAGTTGTCTTAGTTTTCTCTATCTAAAACTTATCTATCTTTACCTAAAGAGAAATTATTCTGCATGTGTACTAGAGATGTTGTTCATGTGTAGCAAGACAATACCTAATTTAATTTTGAAGATCCCTTAGGGAATATGTCCATTGATTTATTGAAAACTTGCTAAATCCAATCAGTGCTAATCATATATCATCTTAGTTATAAAGATGTTTGTTAAACATTGCCATTTCAAGGAATTAATAACCTAGGGTCAGTGACTTATCCAAATATGTATAATACAAACTGTATAAAATGCTTAATAATTTTTGTCGAGTTCATTTCTTCTTTTATTCTATTTTTGCCTCTTGGAGATGATGCAGTCCTTTAAAAAAACATCTGCCTTGTCAGTTCGTAGAGGAATATTATGTGGAAATTAAATTCACAATGGCATATTCTAAATTGAATTACTATTAATGATTTTGCCTGCATTTAGTTTTTAATTTCCTGTAATATACTTCACTGTTATCAATCATTAATATATTCTAAAATTTATAGTAAGATAATGCCTACATAGGGTTGGACAAAAGTAGGTTTGCATAGAAAATAATACAATGACAAATAATAATACAAGAATAAACTCCGTGTTTCACATACTCCCAACTATAAACCTACTTTTGCCCCACCCTGTGTATTTCCTTATATGTGTTACCCCATCAGGAAAAACTTGGGATTTAAAAATCAGCCCTTTTGACTCAAAATCAGCTTTTCCCATCTCGCTGTGAATGCTTTACAATGCCATATTATGACCTAACGTTGTGGTTCCTGATAATTTTTGGTAATATTTACTTTGCTAACATGATGCTACTTATGGGTTCTTTTCCTCATAAAAATGCACATGTGAACCTATACTTAAAATTTACCGTGCAGTTTCAGGTGTGCTTTGGGACACTTCGAAGCCTGTACATGAGCTCTCAGAAACTCTGCTGGAAGGTGACGTAGTGGGAATCTTGAGAGCCCAAGTTGGAACCACTGCATTAGAAAGCCCACGGACTATTATTTGAATCACAATCCTTCCACATTAATGCCAAAGAAATGCTGCCAAGAGGTCAGAAATGGGATCAATTTGGGATTTATAAAATAGGATAAAAGAAAGGGAGTAGTCAAAAGCCATGCTAGAAATATGTTTAAAGAGATATGACATGTGATAGATTCTAAGTATGGTACAAAATAGAAGAGATTGTTTTTAAGGAGAAATATTTTCAAATATTTACTCTGTCAATGATTCAGTATCCAGTGTAGATATCAGTAACTGGGCACTGAACACAGTGATGAGAGAAGGATTGAGACCACCAAGGACATGTAAAGCCTTCTGAATCGGTGAAGTGTTGTTTCATTTTCAGGAGAGAGAGAGAAAATGAGCAAAACAGTAGTAAAATTTCACTCTTATCAAAGCTTCCTTTGGTTACCATTTAATATTTATATGAAGGAGTATTGGGTTTATTTAAGAAAGAAATGACATTGATTCAGAAATTATTCCACTGCTATCTCCATATAGAGTAAGGCCCTCAACATCACACATCATTACACATTTCAAATATTAATCAGGCCACAACAGTCCACAAATTACCAGTAGCTTTTAAAATATCACTCGTATTAATAATTTCCATTATGCTATATCTTCTGTATCACCCATAACTTTTTTTTTCACTAGGGTGGCAAAATTCTCATGTTTTATACTGCTATTAAATTTGACAATTTTAGTTTGGAAACCTGAAATGAATCTGAAGTGTGAAAATTTACAGAAATTTATCAAATGTTCCTGATTTGAACCAAAGTATATGCAGATCTTCCATATAGAAAGGACACTTAAACCAACTTTTGCAGGTTGTCATGACAACATGGGTAGTGTTCCATGAGGAAGAATTTGAGGTTGTCCCGGCAACATGACAGCCTAACTGTATGAATGAGGGGGAACTTTGACAGTTAAACTGGTTTTAAGAGGATAGGACTTCTGCTGGAATATGATCACTGTTTTGAAAATAGACACAAAAGGAGTAACAGAGGCTGAGGGGGGGCTGATACATATCAGAGTAGAGAAGGAGATATGTGAGGATAAGATTGGAGCCTGAAAAAGGAGGAGGGAGGGGAAAAAGGAAAACCACCAATAAAATAAATAAGGAAAAGGAGGATGACATTAATAATTTAAATAATTTTACCATACCGTAACTGGGTAGGAAAGGTTGAACATGGGAATGGGGAGAAAGTTACCATGGAAACACTAGGGCACCCTGACTGAACAAAAGGAGTGCCCTATTTTGTTGCAACTCTGTTGTTGTTATTGTCGCTTTTATCAGGAATATCAGATGAATATCAATCTAGAATCATATCAGAAGCGTTTATGGGTGCCTGACTAAGAAGTTTTGAAGGAAACAGCTTCAAGCTGAATGGATTTGGCACAACAGAAAAAAGCTCTTTATACAGTACCACTTTCATGCATGGACACCTGCAAATGAATCTCATACCAGTCAGAGCCACTGTGAATATAAATTTTAACTGTAAATCTTAATAGTTACTGCTTCCTAACTATTTAGATATCCTAGTTGAGATGTGAATTGAATGATGTTACTGTTTTTCAAGGAGTAGTTTTATATTACTGAAGAAATAGGAGGTTTGTTAAAATGAAATGAAAACAAGTTACATGCTGTAGGCTTCTGATGTGTGTGTGTGTGTGTGTGTGTGTAAAACTTTGTTGTTTCTGTGTGTCTTTATGTATACCATTTGTGTGTGCCATACTTTCAAAATGAGGACTTCTTAACCCTGGTTCCATGGGCCAGGGGCTTTGAGGGTTCAAAGAAACCCCCGAAATAAAATGACAAATTTGTGCATGTATGTGTGTGTGTGTGCATTTTCTAGGGAGATTACTCAAAATTTTAACCAGAGGAATAATGACCTTCAAAACAATATGAATCACCAACTAATGAAGCGTGGTGGTTTGATGAATAAAACAAAGAAGAAGAGGGAAAAGATTAAATAGCCAGGAATTTTCACTGTGTGACAACAGCCATGAGAAAGGGCTCTCCCTGGATAGTACCGGGTGCCCTGAAGCTATCGGTGTGATGTTGTGACGTCCTCGGGTCTGCCAGAAACAAAGAGACTAGGGCCACGGAAGATTCATAGGACTTATTTAAGAAATAAGTCACTGAGGCATAGTGTAAAGACATCACCAATTATCATCATGGAACGACGCTAAGATCTCTGTCTCCCTGGAGTTCACATTTCAGCAGGAAAGAAGAGAACTGCAGATAAAAGCACAAGATGTGCTTAGATTTCACTAAGAAAGAATTTTCAGTTTCTCCGTGCCTACCACAAAGTAGATGCTTAATTATTATGGAAGGGAGGGAGGGAGGGAGGAAATAGAGCTTAAGAACTCAAATAGAGTTCTTGTTTTGCATGTTATAACATACTCCATAAGTTCTTGCAGGGCATATCTGTGGGATACATTTTCACACATGTGATGTTTCAATATAATTGAATAGAAAGCTAACCTTACAGACCAACATAGATATTGTAGATCCAGCTCATGTTATAACATAGGCATTTTCATTAGGAATTTGAGCATGATAATTTTCCAAAGTAAAAACCAACATAAACTGCAGGCAGCATAGAATGTTGAGACTGAAAGAAGCCCTCGAAGTGGCTATTTAACTTCTTCCTTTTGTAGAGGAGAACATTGAGTCCCAAATAGCTGAAGTGTTTTCCCAAGGTCCTGGAACCATCTAGCACAGAACTAAAATGAGAAACCAAATCTTCTGATTCAGAGCTTAATTTCATTCATGCTAGATTTTTCTAGGGAAGATAATTGGTAGTTTGTATGTAATAGTGCTTAAAACAATGCCTCTTACTTGGTAATTAAATATAACATGTACTGGCAATTAATATTACTTTTATTTACTAGTGACTGTGTAAATATCAATTTCAAATAGCTGTCACTTTTAAATTGAATAATTGAATGAAGGTCAATTTTAACTTTCTCACATTTGTCTGGTCCAATGCATTTTCTTTAGTAACAAACCTAAACTTATATGTAGCAGAATCTTGGCGCCTGCACTGAATTGCACTTAATAAGGTAAGAGTGAAGGGGTTTGTTTACTTACTTATACAGGAACCCGAGGATTAATTATCTCGGTTGTTAATTCTGCTCAAAATTCAATCATAGAGTTAGAAATTAGAGAAGTTCTGCTGGAAAAATGACCCTCTAGACTAAGATAATTTATTTCATAACAGTGGTGAAATCTGGGTCTTGAGCAGGACCCAGTCTATATTCTAGGGAAAGTTTTCAGCCCATTTGCAGGGGCTTCTTGAGGTGCTGTTAATTTAGAGGACATCGGTGTGTGCCTTTGCCCTCTCAGTTGTGAGTGCTATGGGAGAACTTGGTGTATTTCGTTTACCGCTGCATTCTCAGCACCCCGAGCACTGCCCAGATCTTGGCACACACTCAATAATTAATTGTTTAGTGAATAAATGGGTAAGTTCAGAGAGGGGGCCTTAGGTTTTGGGGTTAGACCGTCCAAAATCTGCGTGTCCTGCCAATATCACCATGGCAAACTGTGATCCTGCCCAGTGGGACCTCAAGTTAATGCAGATTTCACTGAAAGGATAGTTGGAATTTGCACTCAGTCATGTATAGAAATGGCATGTCCCTTTTCATATCACTTGAATCCACTAATGTCATGAAATCAGAACTTAGTCCATTAAGGTGTAGTGGCACGTCATACATGTTACGAAAAAACATTACCTTCTGTTGTGTAATCTAGTATGTTCCGGGAATGTTACATGCACAAATATTACTCAGCCTTTACAACATCTCTTTATGATGCGTCTTATCATTCCCATTTTACAAAGGAAACAAATAAGAATTTAGAGGAATAGTAAATTATTAAGTTATCTCTGGTGACACAGGCAATAGGAAACGACAAGGAATTCAAACACAGACCGACTGACTCTAAAGTTAGAGAGCATTATCCTTTGGCAGGATGCGTGTGAAGACGCTGTAATTTCATCCAGTTATTGAGCTCATTGGTGTATTTCTTTCTCAAAAGGTAAACCCTCGCCTCTTGCCACCACTCCTTGTCTAACAAGGTGCCTGTGTAGACAGCAAAAACCCAGATTGGAGCTGAGCTATTGCCCATGTTAGCCAGCTCTATCAGAGACTGGGTTCACAGAGGTCGAATCACTCCGGGCACAGCCTGGAGAGACTTTGGAATTATTCCTAATAACTACATACTGAAAGTGATAAGAAAATTGGTGCTATTTTCTTACTGATCTCTAGAAAGTAATTGTGCTGTCTCTTCACTACTAGATACTTTTAAATATTCTTACTGGGAAAATTTGTTTCACAAGCTTCAACATTATTTCTCACTGTTTTGCAACATTCCAGTATGCCTCCAATTATTTCAAGTATTGCCAAAACGTTTCTTAATTTCCAAACAAAATTAAATGAGATTAAACTTTGTTTTAGCTATTTACTGTGTATAACTCCAAACTTACTTATTTAACAGTAATAGAAGAGCAATGGACCTCTCTGCCCCCATTGATCCAGGTTCAACAGGTACCAAGAAATGTCAAATCTTATTTCAGTTATATCTTCCCATTTCTCCCCCATACACACCATAGAAGTAATTTATAGCAAACTCCAGGTACCATTGCATGTCATCCTGATTAAACTTTATTTTAAATTAGAATGTTCTAGAAATACTTGGAAAGAGAAAAAAAAAAGAGGGCAACACAGGAATGATATAAAACAAAACCCAGCGAAATGCAATGAAAGCTCCTTGTTTTTTTTTTTTTACTCCAAGGAGACAAAAGCCATGTCTCATTTATTCATTTTGTACAGAAATTAATATTTAAAGCATTTTTGATGATGATGATGACTTCCCTAAAATGTGTAGCAAATGATTTCTGGGTGGGCATTACCCACTGGGGGAAACAGGGTAGGTTGTAGCAAGCCCATGGCAGGAAATTGGGAATCACCCATGAATTTGTCATATCAAGCATTGTCTTGTTTTTCAATGACTGCCCCTCAAGCTAGACTCTCTCTGTAGTGCACTGAAGGGGCCGGTCTCAAGAGCACTCTTCTGTGTGCTGTGTGTTGTATTCAAGATAATTTCTGTGGCATCCAAATGATCCCCAAAAGTGCTTTATTGAGACCGATAAAGGAAGGATTTTGGATTCGTATGCTTTTGTATTTCTCATCAATAATGATAATAGAGCTGCACCTTTATTATGCCTTTAAATATCAAACTGTTGAAATAAAGATTTGTTTTCAGGAGGCATTTTAATGGTAAGAAAATTACCCTATCTACATTATAGTTTTCTTTTTTAATTTTGTAGAATGTGTCTACATATTAAAAAAATGTTTCTATTCTTAGTCATATAATTGGCACTGGAAACTCATATAAATTGGTTAGTAATTTATCATATCAAAAAAGTCAAATAATGGAAAAATATTCAATATATTCATAATAAGTTCTGTACATTCATGTTAATCCCCATCTAAAATATCATTGTGAAATCTCAGCAAATTTCTTCCTCATTAACATCCAGGATTCATTACAATGTTGTCATCTAATTTGAACCAACAGCTGTCAGTTTTTAAAAATCCAATAAGGAAATTAGGCTGTACATCGGTTAACATATATAGAAAAATACTTCTTTGCATTGTATAGAAGTTTTTGTAATACCTTAAATTTACATCACAATAATTATAATAGATTTGGTTGAAAAATACATAATTGGTGTTTTTTAAAAAATATTTTGACTTTAAAATGTAAAAAAATGGCTGTAGATGGTAACATACTCTAAAGTAGAGTTTAGATAAGTTTATCTTCATCTTGTAGCATTTTTATTTTAAAATAATAATTTTTTAAGTCAAGTATGCACAGATAATGTGTGTAAAGGTAAAGTAAGGAAGGATACAGAGCACTCCAGTGTATCTGTATCTTTAGCTCTCTTAAGAATTAACTGGAGGGCTTTTGAAAACATAGATGGCCGGCCCCACCCCACAGTTCTAATTCAGACGTCTGAGGAAGACCTCAGTAGTTTCATTTTTAACAAGTTTCCAGGTGATGCTGATGTAACTGGTGGATACCTAGGTGCCTGCTGTATAATTTTCTGTTATTTTTATATGTTTATTTTTTCCATAATAGAACTATTTTATTTTTTTAAAGATTTTATTTATTCATTTTTAGAGCAAGGGGAAGGGAGGGAGAAAGAGAGGGAGAGATACATCGATGTGTGGTTGACTCCCTTGCACCCCCAACTAGGGACCTGGCTCGCAACCCAGGCATACACTCTGACTGGGAATCGAACCAGCAACCCTTTGGTTCGCAGGCCGGTGACCAATCCACTGAGCCACATCAGCCAGGGCAATAATAAAAAATATTTGATAAAAGTGTAATAATAGTTTCACTTTTGTAGAATGGAAAAAGTTTTATTCATGCTAGCTGGCTGCTTCATCGCTCCAGAGGTGCAGACACCTTTCATAAAAGGTGAAAGATCATCATTGCAATTATATATACAAGTTATTGGAGCCTTAATCCTTTCATCTAGTTTTTTGTTTTTTTTCAGTGTTCTCTTTAAAGATCAGAATAAGTTTTTACTATTTTACTGCAAGGTATTGCAACAGATGGTAAGAGCCACAGGTGGGGATCTGCTTCCTTTTTTCAAGGGGCTATCATGTACCTCTCTGCTACATAGTCTTTCTTCTGCGCTCACGTGTTTAGTTAAGTCTCATGCGTTAATGTGTGGAACATTGGTTCAATTTTCAGAAGAACGTCTTACTTCAAAGTTCCTTTATTTGGGTTGGGGAGGGTGTGAGTGGTGTGACACATCCCTTTCATTCCAGTGTTTTTAATGTATACATCCCACCTGACCGGAGAATGTTTATGTAACTCTTTGTATCCATAACTGTAGTTGAAATGAAAAAAAATTCCTATGTAATATTTATCATTAGTTTCAGACTCACTGTCTCCCCCAATACCAAAATTGAGGTGCAAAATTATCTTTCAAAATGTGATTTGAGGAAAGGCTTAGAATAAGCAAGTACGAAAAGAAAAGAAAGAAAGCTAATAATGACAGTCAGGACTCAATAATCACAGAAAAAAATTTCTAAGTAATGTAAAACAAACAATAATCTTTTAGTCTGGCTAAGAACTTCCAACTACCAGGATTTAAAAAAAAAAATCCACCCTAGAACAATTATTTGTGTTGAGAATTCAGATAAAGAGAATATTTTATAATTTGGTTCAGTAATGAAAGGAATTTATACAGGGAAATCAATCTAAGTGCAAAATTCTGATTTTAATCTCTAGCAACACGGGACTGTTAACATATATTTTTAAACTCACCAATAATGGCCACTGGGGACAAAAAGCAATGATTGTGCTTTTATTTCTCTGGATAAAGCACGCACTTTTCAGTTTTATTTCATTTGTTTGCTTGTTTCTCCTGAGAGCACTCAGGGGAAAGACTTTATCGCTGTTTACTCAGTATTTAGACTGAGTTTCCAACCATCTCAAGGCCTTTCCTTAACTTTCTGGCATAGAAATCAAGTTATCTTCCAATTCTGTAGGCAATACAAGTTCACTTCAACCACACCAGGGTTTCTAATCCATTGCCCAGTCAATCTACTTTCTACCATCTCCTCTATTATCCCACCCTCATTTCATTGTCCCACACTCTATGATCAGTTATTGCAGCCACCCCCAGCCTTCTTGCTGCTCTCTCCTGAAGTTCTTGCCCCAAACTCCAAACCTGATTAATCCCACCTTTCTACCTCTTCTCTACCTGCACCCGAGCAGCTCTGTATGGCTAGGGAGCAGCCCGTGGCTACACTGACTGGTCATAATTGAAAATAATTACAGATATGAAGCTGTCTGTCCATTAGTGTTGTCCGGCAAACTTTCCACTTCTCCCAGGTCAAGTCAGTCCCCAAGACAGTGATTTTTACACCTTCTTCTTGATCCTCAAACTTCCAGTGTTCCCTCTCTCTCCCTCACTCTCAGCTGATCCCATTGCTGTTTTTTTTTCCCTCTGAGAAAATGTAGCAATGAAAAAAAAAACACTTCCTTATTCTCCCACTTCCATATCCACTTCCCTACCCACACCAGTTCCTCTTGCGAGATCTGGTTTGGCATCCCTATGGGAAAGCCCACCTTGCCTCCATCATTCTGCCTCCTTGCTTCATTTTTCTTTGTAGACTTATCACCACCTGATGTATTGTATATTTAGAATGCAAGTTCCATGAAGGCATAAGCTTCGTCTAGTTTATTTAATACTTTCTAAAATGCGTAGATGCCTGACAATATTCATTAAATAAGGAAATAAAATGCCATACTAACTCCTTGGAATACCTACCCGGATTTGATTATTGCTGACCCAGGGAGAAGGGCGTAGTGTGAGAATTAGGAAGTTCTCTTATACAACATGAGTCAGAACTTGACTGATCCAAGATGTTCCTTCTTAATGAGTTTATTTTCCCCTCACAGGCCAGTTACTGCTCACTTCATTCCCACCCCTGCCACGACATTCTGATGTTATAGTTGATAGAGTGTCTCCTGTTATGTAAGTGCTTCACTCCATACGTGAACGCATAATTTCATGATTGCTCAACAAGCTTGACAGCATTTTTGGTGTTGATCTTGTCTTTGATGATTACATGAAGGAAGGGCATTATTTAAATGTTAACATAATAAAGGGAACACCCTTGTGTTAAAAGTCTTTTCAGGGTAATTGATGACTTATGCCTTGTTCATCAGTGGAGTTGGGTGAATGCAAACCAAGGGGACTTACATTCATTTTGCCAATAAATGGATGTTTCTAAGAATTGAACAAAAATATTCCAAGGAGAGCATGAAATAGTTCAGCTCAAGGTTATGGCCCTAAACAGGTGTTTCATCCTTAACAGAGCAAGGGGGACAGAAGACGAAAGTCACCCCTGCTGCATGGCTACCAACAGGGTCCTCTTCCAGCCCACTTATTGTCTTTATTCTCTTTCGGTTTCAGTTGGGGGAGGGGCGCAAAACGTAATGCCGACAAAGCCATGGAGCACAGGATGAATTACTTAATCCAGCTTTTTAATTATTAAAATAATAAGTTAACTTATTTACACAGGATAGCTCTGAACTTAACCACAGTATCATAATACCAATATCATAAATATTGTAAATAGATACACATCACAAAATACTTTTTAAGGCAATAATAAGTGAATAGGGTGATAATGTAAATGATAAGGTGATCTTTAGCGTTTCCACACACACTCACCACTGCTATGCAGTTATACTACCCTCAGAGCCTCTTTTTAGCTTATCTATCTATTCTTAACACTGTATGATTTTTTTTCTAAAAGAGAGTCTGTTTATAGATATGATGTTTGGATATCACAGCAGATACACAAGAATAATAAAATTTGGCAACAGATTTCAGTCTTAAATGAAAACGTGGCAGCTGTATGTGAATACAAACTATGCCCAATTAAAGAGCACACATGTTTATATTTTATGCACATCCATCAAACAATATTGGAAACAATTTAAAATATTTTTTGAGAAAATAACACTTTTTAACAATCAAAAATAGACTGTATGTGCATTTTATTTAAAAATAATGGCATTATAATTCTGAGTATGGGCTTTCTTTAATGACAGTTCTGGGAGGTAAATGCTACATTATGCTATGTCTAGCAAGAACATCTCAAAAACAGAGAGTGACGAAGGATGTTTTCTGTCTCTGATCACAGTCTGAAATGAGAGTCCTCACGTCTTTCGGTCCCTCACTAGGTGGCAGTTATTTTGGCTACATAGGCATCATGTGCTGGATGTCACGCGATCAGATGCAATGTACAATAATACTAACCAGTAGACTATTTTCCTTTGTTAAGAAAATGTGAAATATTTTAATGTGTAAAGTGTTTATCCAGAGCCCCCAATCAATTTCCTAAAAGGTAAATAAGACAACGTAAATTGCCTATGTATAACACCCAATCATGTTAGGTGTTAATCAAAATTATTAACCATCACGTATTGATCTCTGGTGACTGTGTTGGTTCCCGTACCATTGTTTATATGTGTGTGGACAAAGTAAGTGTTCCCTTTGCTGTCACCTGGTTTTCAAAAGGTCTACATGTGATCTTGATGGTCTACAGTTTTATTTGGAAGGTAATTCAAGGTCTTTCCCACGAATTGTTTCATCAAAAAATGTAGTGAGTTTTGGGCATGAATACTTTCTCTTTGTAAACACTAGCCAAAATTATTATTTTGAGAAATATATGCATTCTATGAAATTCGGGATCTGAAAACCAAAATAAGTTCCGCAAAGAAAAGATGAGCTGGAAGATATTCTGGAGGGTGTGCCTATGCTCTCATGTAATTTTTACAGGTTCCAGAAATTTGTCATTATTTCCTCTTTTCAAAGACAGGAAAGCGGAGATTCAGAGAGCTTAAGCTTCCCATAGATGCTGAAGATGCCCATCAATATTTTTATTGCGTTTTACTAAAATTTATTTATTTAGGTATTAGTTGATGTTTTCAAGAATCTAGAGCCAGCTAAATTATTCCTATTCATAACCTTCCTCCAGAGTCACTCCTAGCATTTCATTTCTTGTGAATACAGAATAAATATTTGCTGACTACTATGTGTTCAACCCCTCTGATTCCTTTCGTTTCAAAAGGAGAAAAGGTGGTAACTTTGGTTTGCCCAGATCAAGAGAAACAATAGTGATTTTGCCTTCCAGAGAAAATATTGTCTTTCCCTTATCTAAATTACATCAAGTGCATTTAAACTTCTGTAATTTCCATGTATTTACAGTCAATATCCTATCTTTCAAACGTGTCCATATTAACATTTTACATTCTCAACACTATTTTGTACCCCATCTCCCATATTTTAGTACTATTGACACTATCAGAAATAATGTCACCTCATATTGTGGCAAATGAAGCTGTTTTCTTTTTTTTTTTCACTTATTTAGTTTGGGAGCAATTTATTAATTTCCATCAAAATAATTACTTAGAGGTCATTCCAGCCACCATTATCTATCTGAACCAAAGGCATTATTCATTTATCATTCTATTTTCAGAAACTCAATTTCCTAGATTTGTGTTGAAAACCATGATTACACAGTCGAAGGCTATTGTGAACCTCCCAATTAGTACTGCTTTTTACCAGAAAACAGGGAGAATTTGTCTTAGATTAGCAATATTATTGATGACTTTAATCACATTTCTCTAAGTACCTGAAATATTCAAAAGGAGTGGTTGATTTATTCTGACTCACCAACAACTAACTGCACAAGTGTTATTAGAATAGTGTTCTTGCATCCTCTAGAAATTTAAGAACTCAAATTGACTTGCACTTCAATCACTTATTTTTATACATAAAGTGGGGATGTTTTTGAAAGTTTTTTTTAAAAGATTGTATTTATTTATTTTTAGAGAGAGGGGAAGGGAGGGAGCAAGGAAGGGAGAGAAGCATCACTGTGTGGTTGTCTCTTGCACGTCTCCACTGGGGACCTGGCCCGCAACCCAGGCATGTGCCCTGACTGGGAATCAAACCAGCGAACCTTTAATTTGCAGGTCAGCACTCAATCCACTGAGCCACGCCAACCAGGGCTGAAAGTGTTTTTAATATACTAATGTATAGGGCAATGCAGTGTTTTCCCTTTTGCTAAAATTTCTAGAATTTTTACTTTTCCAGATGACCCTAAAATCTAACCCCATCTTTTCTCATACAGGGAAGAGAGGCTCAGGGAAGAGTGCTTTTTCTCATACAGGGAAGAGTGCTTTTAGTGACTTATTTAGTGCTTTTCAACATGGACTTTTCATTAAGAACTGACAGTTTATTTTTGTGTTTAGAAATAATTTCAGTTTAGACATTACATTCTTTCAGGAAACTTCACCAGTGCTTTTAATGTAAATGTCTAAGTGTCTATTATAATTTTTTCTTTTATATTTACTCAAGAAACCTATCATTGATTTCTTGGCTCATGTTCTTTGACTTCTGGTTTTGTGCGTGTATCTGATTGTCCTTTCAGTATTAACTATTGCCAACTATTATATTAGTTCTGTGGTTTGATGGCCAGATGAAGTTACTTGGAGTCACTTTCTTAGGCTTTCTATGCATAAATTATCTTTACTCTTTTAAATGGAAAATTTTATTAACATTAATAGGTTTAACTTAAAGAAAGTTATTTAAATTGGTTAGTTAAGAATTTTGACCGTCACAATGAATCAGTGCAAATAGACTCTGTATTAATAATAATTTCCCTGTTTTCTCTGACCTTTATTTTCCTTTATTCAATTGAACGAATATTTTTGAGTGCTTACATTGTGCTAGAATGTGTAAAAGATAAAAAAATGAAACATAAAGTTTGCCTCCTGGGACCTCTTTTCTTAGAGGGGGATTAGATATATGTAAGTATAATGTAAGTATTAAAGGGAAGTAATTATCCTCATTTTTAAGTGTATGATCTTTCAACCTTGTAGTTGTATTAGTTAAAGTAATAGCAGGTGCTATAACAAGTAGAGGTAGAAATCTCAGTGGCTCAGCAAAATAGATGTTTCTCTCTTGCAGACTCCAGTCAGTGTAAGGATGGGGTGGGATTGGGGATTCTGACCCATACCTCATTCAAGGGCCTCAACATGTGGATTTGATGATACATCGGGCTCGATATCCAAGGGGAAGATGGGGGAAAAGAACATGTAACATGGGTGTTCTTATGGGCCAGATCTGGGATGAGTACATATCATACTAGATTCTGTTTCCAGGGTTGTTGGTTGATTGAATTGTTTTTCCCCCAAATTCACAGGGTTAATTTTTACCCCAGTACCTCAGAATATGACATCTTTTGTAAATAAGGTTATTGTAGATATAATCAGTTAAATTAAGGTCATATTTGTATGTGGCGGTCCTCTAATCCAGTCTGACTGGTGTCCTTTTAGAAAGGGGATGTTTGGTTTGGCCCTGGCTGGTGTAGCTCCACGGATTGCGTGCTGGCCTACAAAGCAAAGGGCCATTGGTTCAATTCCTAGTCAGGGCACGTGCCTGGGTTACAGGCCAGGTCCCCATTGAGACGTGCGCAAGAGGCAGCCATACATCGATATTTTTCTCCCTTTCTCCCTCCCTACCCCTCTCTCTAACAATAAATTAAATAAAACCTTAAAAAAAAAAGAAAGGGGATGTTTGGAGACAAGCATGCAAATAGGGAGGATACCGTGTCAACATGAATTTAAGGATCAGAGGTCAGCATGATGCCTCTGCAAGGCAAGCAGGTCTAAAGATTGCCCTGACCAGCGGCTGCTAGAAAAGAGGCCGGGAGCACATTGTCCCTCACAGCCTCAGAAGGAACCAGCCCTGCCCACACCTTGATCTCAGACGTCTAGCCTCTAGTACTGGGAGACAGCGAATTGCCATTGCTGCAGCTCCCTAGTTGCAGCCAGAGCCACCACCATCACATGGCCATGTCTAAAAGCAAGGGACCTGGAAACTGTAATTTAAGTATTCACCGAGGAGAAAGGGAAACAAGCTGAATGGTCTCCGGTGCAGTTTACCCTCATGCTGCTTAGGACTCTTCCTCCCACATGCAGAACCCACTTAGACACTCTCCACGAAAGGTAACAGGAAGCCCCTTCCAATCACTGCAGCAGGCTGATACCACGGTCTCTCGATGATGCAATACCCTTGATTAAATCTGGGTGAGGCTTTTCATGGTCTGCTGACCTGTCACCTATAAAATTGTCACCTTCCTCACCTTTCTGCCCTCTCTGACTGACAAGTAGTCAGGATCCATCAGGAGTCAGAAATTACATCAGCTGTTTTAAAAGAGAGAATTTGATGCCTCGTATTAATAGCTAGGCTTTGAAGAACTCAGAAGTCGAGATTAGAACTCTACGTGGGTCTCAGAAGTAGCAGCCACCATTGCGAGGACAGAGCGGGTGAAGGGAAAAGGTTTGGATTTTTTACCTTGAGAGGCTTGGGGCAGAGGCTGCGTGAAGCTGAAATGCAGAATTCAGAGCAGAGCTGCTCTCAGCTGCTGTTGGTATCTGTAAGTTAGGGGGAGGAGGCCTGCAGGGCTGGGGCCACAACCCCGAGAAAGGAACATCTCTCGGCCAGCGCTCATGCCTCCGAGAGCTTCAGGGATGTTGGTTCCGTGGGGTTGGAAGATGTGCAGAGTGGATTCAACAGCTGCTGCTGGAGCAGACTGTCATTTCCAGTGTGAAAACGTGAGGCTCAGGTGGCACGGACACACGGAACAAGCACCCACACACTATAGTGTCTTTCTTTTGAAGCTGACAGTACACCCACACCCAGTTTCCAATGGTGGAGGCAACAAAGGACAACTGCACTAGGTCTCCCATTCAGAGAAGAGGAGGCAAGACACACTGCGGTCTCTGGGACATAGCCAGCGGGGTTATTCAGGGTCGGCTGGGCAGGATACGTGAAGACTGCGCTGTAGGAGTGAGGGGGGGTTCCTTAATTAGACACCCATTCTACAATATGGGAGGAAACCGATGGCCATTTGTGTCAGTGATCCCAAGATTACCCCCAGCTAAGATGACTTACTGGGACAAGTGGGGCCCTGGATACGATCATACCATGCTCATGATTCATTACACTGAAAGGATACAAAGCAAACCCAGCAAGAAAAAAGGCACATGAAGCAGTTGTGTTCACCAGAGGATGACAGGATAAAGTAATGGAGATATATGTATGTACAATGGAACATTATTCAGCCCTAAAAAATGAAATATTGCTATTTGTGATGAGATGGATGGACCATGAGAGCATCATGTTAAGTGAAATATGTCAGAAAGAGAAAAACAAATATTCTATGAGCTAACATATTTGTGAAATATAAAACAAAAACCAAAAATGAGTTCGTAGATACAGAGAACAGATGGGTGACTGCCAGAGGTGGGAGGTGGGTGGTGGGTGCAATGAGTGAAGGGGGTCAAAAGGTACAAATTTTCAGTTACTGAAAAATAGAATAGCACCTGGGTGAAGTCAGAAGGACCCCAGGTACAAGCTTTCAAGAGTCCTCTTACAGTGGATTCACACAGAATCTTGCTTAACTTCCCTAGCAAGCTGTGAAAATCCATGTGAAATAATGTCTAGCAAGGAGACCCTAAGTAGAGACTAAGTGCTATGGTTTACTGGGCACTGGTCATGTGGGCACCCTCTGCCCCAAAATGTCAGCCCCCAAAGAGGAAAGCAGGTATTTGGCATAAGCCATATTGTTTCACAAACGTTTTATTTTAAAATATTTTATTTATTTATTTTTAGATAGAGGGGAAGGGAGGAAGAAAGAGAGAGAGAGAGAGAGAGAGAGAAAAACATCAGTCCATTGCCTCTTGCACGTGCCCCCACCGGGGACCATCCCCCACAACCCAGGCAGGTACCCTGATCGGGAATCAAACTGGTGCCCTTTCCCTTTGTGGCATGACTCCCTACCAACTGAGCCACACTGGTCAGGGCTGTTACACAGACAGTTTAGGCGTAGCAAGCCATTCTTATCAGGGAATGGTGGGGACCTGGCAAGCAGACCTTTCCGGGGTCGCAGGCTCTGCCCTGCTATGGCTATATTAACTAACCCTCTGCACACCTTCCAAGTTGTCACATGTAATTGATTATCCAAATGTTTTTCTATGCTATATCCATATCTGTAGCCTCTCTGATAACAATTTCTTTACCTACCATCACCGAACCACTAAGCAGTGTCACACATTTTAGGTTTTTATTTGGCAGTAGCCTTTTTATTTTTTTATTTTTGAAACTTAATTTTGTATCAGTCCAGATCCAGTCAGGAAAAACAGAAGCATCTTGAAGTGTTTCCAGAAAAAAAGGTGTATTTACAGAGTAGTAGTTAATACAGCAGATTAGGTGCTCATAGATCCATGGGAAAGGTATGAAGATTTAAAGTTAAAAAGGTTGCTTCTAAATTTTGGGTTTGTTTCTAGTTTTCAAGGAGTCCAGAGACTGAAAGATCCCTAGGAAACACCACTGGTCCCAGCTGCCTTTAATGTAAGGGTGGATAATTGCCTGGAGGGAAAAATCTCCTATCTACTAAAAATCCCAGTTCTTTCAGCTTTTACTGGTGAAAGAGTAATTTGATTTTTACTTCTTTTTAACCCTCAGAATTCATGTAAGAGACTCTCATTGATGTGTCCTAATGGCAGGGATTCTTGGAAATTTAGCTCCAATTTTTAGCTCCTGAAATACAGTCCATAAAAGGGAAAAAATGACAAATTACCAAAAACAATTTAAGCAATAGTTTTTATTTTTAAGTATATGTGCACTCATTATATTTTTATTAGTATGCTTGATAAAGTGAGACTTCCACAGTGATAAAATTAATGGAATAAACTGCTTTTAAGATTAACTGAATCTATCAATGAATTAAATGATACTTAACAGAAAAATAAAATTGAGATGATTATAAGAAAATAAATGTTATATAAGGTCAAGTTAAAATAGATTAATATATTTCATAACAATGAATTCTGCAAAAGGAAAGAATTATAAGCAACATAGTAATGGAAATGCAATTGTGAAATTTGCCCTAAAATATTCATGGATATTAATGGGAAATTATATTTTTATAGAAATGCAAAGTGGTAATCAATTTATGGAAGTTTTTTGTGATCAATTTCTAATATAAATAATTTTAAAGATTTATTCATTTGGCTTCTAATTGATCATTTTGACTTATTTCTATAATCTTTTTTTCCTTTTCACCTGAGGACAGACTTATTGATTTTTTGAGAGAGAGAGAAACATCAATGTGAGAGAGCAACATTGATTGGTTGCCTCTCATATGTGTCCCAACTGGAACTGAACCTGCAACCCAGGTATGTGCCCTGACAGGGGATCAAACCCATGACCTTTCAGTTTACAAGATGGTGCTCCAACCAACTGAGCCACGCCAACCAGGGATCTGTAATTTTTTTTTACTACATTTGTAAAAATGTATATTATTTTCTGTATGTAAGAGTTTTCTAGAGACTCTATATACACAATTCCCATTGAAGTCAGTTGTAATTTGCATATGTCAAGGAAACATTTTAATTTGCTTTATCTGGTGATCTAGGGCATAGATTCTTGCCATCTTTAGTGGAACGAGTAGTTTTACCTGTGCTTAATGTTTTCTACGTGCCCCTTCAGTTTACTCTCCCCCTTCTGCTCTCTGTGCTCTGCCCTGGGAGGTGGTCCACCATAGATCACCTCCATGGGTTTCCTTGCCCTTGGCTCCCGGTTGGGTTTACCCAGCAGGAGCCACAGGCAGCAGGAGATGGGAGCATGGGAGAAAAGTTTGGGGTGTTTGTTTTTGTAGGCAGTTTACCAAACTCCTGTCAAGCATCCTTCCACATAGAATTATTCTCTCTAGGTTTCAGTGACCTTGCCACCCTCAGATTTTTCAGACCCGAGGGCGATAAAGGCTCCCCTGGGGAACTATCTCTTGCATAAACCCCATCCACACCTTCATCCTTAAATCTATTTTATTAAAACTATCTTCAATTAGCAAGTTTCAGTATGTTTTCTATTTCTTTTCAGGACTTTGATAATAAAATGCCCACTGTAGACTATCCTATAGAAAAAATTACTATGACTAATAAAGATATTTGCGCTCCAGAAAAGCTGGGCTTTAGCAGTTCTCTAGATTTATGATTTAAGGACTCTCTGAGCTCATCTTGCCTTGAAATCAGGTATACAGTAGAACAACCCTAGTATAGCTAGTATTTAAACTGTTATTAATTAGTCTTTTATTTAATCAATCCACTAATGTCTTCTAAACTGTTACTATATATGCCACCATGTGGTTGGTTCAGATAGGAGTGCAGTATAAGGTATAGCTACTGCCCATAAGGTGCTCACTCTTCTATCTGAGTCTTTCTGACTCTTGTTTTTAATCCCTGTCACTAGCATGATGAACCATATCATGTGTAGAATGAAATTTAATATAATATAATATTAATTATATATATATTAATTATTAATATATAATAATATAATTAAATAATGTGCCTTACTCTAAATAAAATAATATAAATATAAAATAATAAATCTCATTTATGTTTCCTCTATATAGTAAATGAGTTACGAAATCAACCCATTAACCCCTATTACCTTTTCTCAGCCAAGGTGTCCATTCTGGAAATCAGAAAGGATGGGGAAGGGAGAAGATACAGTATTTTATTAATTAAAAATTAATTGTACTGTGCCATGTCTATTCCTCCTTCCAAGGCCAAGTGGGGCGCCAGCTGGGGGGTGGTATTTTTTATAGTGACCTCCATGTATTTTTAACACCTCAGGATAAATTTATCTGTCTTTTCTATGTGTAAACTGAACTGGTTTACCTATGAGATTCAAGTTTTATTGGGTGATTTTCTATTAGGCATAACACTGATGAGTTGAGGTACAGAATGCAAACTTGAATGGGGAGTTTTCCAGTGGGTTTCTACACAAAGGGCTATTTTCATAAGAGAAGACTGCCAAAATTGAAGGCTAATAGCCTAGAATTACCCATTTTCCTCTCTTTCTCCCTGTCTCTACATGCTGCCTCCACTTTATTACTTTCCTGGATGTCCTGTAGATACGATCTTCCCACTATAACACTCCTTAATCAGCTAAATGCTTGCTGACTGATGTACTCCTCTAGGTGCTTGGGATACTTCCATGAACAAAGCTCAGATCTCTGCCCTCGTAGAACAAACATTCCAGCAGGGAGAGACGATAAATAATGAACATAATTTACATTATGTCAGAAAGTGAAAAGTGCCACGAAGAATGATGAAGTAGGGAGGGAGGATTTCCTGAGGTATTGGGTGCAGCAGGAGGCCTTAAGAAGATGACACTTGAACAAAGATGGGAAGGAGGCAGGAGTGGTAGCCACCTGTGGAAAGCGCATCCCAGGCATGTGAAATAGCCTGTAATGGTCCAAGGGTCTGACGGTACTTGGCCCATTCAAAGGACAGAAAGAATGGCTAAAGTGCGGAAGGGTACAGAGGGTGAAAAAAATGGAGAGGAGGAACAAGTGAGATCAGAGGGATACAAAGGCTAAGATTAT
The DNA here is from genome assembly GCA_004026545.1 of Mormoops blainvillei. Lineage (NCBI taxonomy): Eukaryota > Metazoa > Chordata > Mammalia > Chiroptera > Mormoopidae > Mormoops > Mormoops blainvillei. Next base: position 717,063 of record PVJD01000056.1, read on the forward strand.
GTAGGGCCTTGGAGGTCATTTAAGAGTGTGGCTTTGACTGAGTGCGATGCAGAGCTGTTGAAGGCTTTGCGCAAAAAGTGATGTGATCTAACTTCTGAAGAAAAGCCGGCTGCCATGTTGGGAGTAGGATGTGGAGGAGTAAAGGTCAGGCAGAGAGAACACTTGGGAGGCTGCTGTGGTCATACAGGCAAAAGCAGTGAATATGCAGGCTAGAGGCGTAGCAGTGGAGGTGACAGGAAATGGTTGGATTCTGAGTATGTTTCAGAGGTACTGCTGACAGAATTTACTGATAGGTTGGATGTGGCACTTGAAAGTCAAGGATGACTGTAAGGATTTTGCCTGAGCAACTGGTTGAATGGAATTTCCATGAGATGCGGAGACTGTAGATGGAAGAGTTCTGAAAACAAAACTCAAGAGTTCAGTTCCTCCCCGTTCAGTTTGAGATGGTTATGTTGCTGCACCTTCAATTGTCTTCCCACGAATCTACCAAATAAATTAATAGGAACCAATATTCAAAGAATATTTTACATAGCAACATGGCAAAGATTTTCCCCTCCCCATACTGCAGGCACAGAAACTGAGGAAGGACATCTAGCGCATTGCATCCTATATGCTGACCTCTGGCTGTAGAATGCTTTAAAGACCTCAGAGCATCGAAGCACGCACTCGCTGTGGGCGCCACACATCTCTGCTCCTTTGACATCAGGTTTGGCCAATGACTGGCTATGGCTAATGACATATGAGTGAAAGAGATTCGTACCTATTCTGAGCAGAAGCTCAAATGACACTCTTTTCCCTCCTGCAGGAGACCTGCAGTGTGCTAGATGGAGGCCTCCTTTAGCCTCAGTTCCCAGAATGAAGACCGTATGAAACCTAGCAGAAGCACATCTTGATGAACCTGTGATAGGAGCAAGTACGGACCTTTTTTGTTTGTGAGTCATTGAAAAAATAAGGTGGTTTCTTATGACAGCATATCTTAGTCTAAACTGTCTGTGCTTTTCCTGATCTCTTGCATATTTAAACTAACATTTATCTTTGTACTTCTTACTATATATTATTTAGCGAGGATTTAGGTGGTTTACAAAGATGCACAAGATAAAGTGGCCCAGATTAAAACTGAGCAAACTCAATGTAAACAAAGAGTAGAATGAAAGATGAGGCAAAATATACACATCCACCACACTGGGCCACAAATATGGATCTAAGTTTTCCAAAAGCTTACAAAGGGATTTTTTAAAATCAATTCTGCAGTTTAAAATATTTTTTGAGACAAAAACTTACTAATCACTAATGGAATGGACAAGTATTCTTGATATGAGGATCTGACAGGATACTTTTTTCTCTAGAAGTTCTTCACATGTGTTCTAAGGATGATTTAAAAAGGCATGTAAGAGAACTGCATCATATGGAAGCACATTATTTGGGGATGAAGTGAGCACCGCTCATTTGAAACCTCTCATGTGTTATACCATATTGTTTCCTAAGTTGTAAATCCTACCTCTTTAACATCATCAAGAATATTTTGGGGCAGGAAATGGGGGTCTGATCCAGGATTTAACATCTTACTAATCCTAACACCTTGTACAGGTCCTTGGATGCAGTAGTATTTGGTAATGATTTGTTGATAATGAGAATACTAAAGGCAGAGAAATGAAGAACGGGATCTATTCATGACTATTATTGTCACATAGATAACCTTGAGTTATTTAGGCATTTGACTTCGTTGGGTGTTCAGATTTTCTCTAGCTTTTGTTATTGTACATATTACAAAAGTGAATGTAACTATCACAGTGATGAATATTTTTGGATGTAAATTGTCTGCATGTTCTGTTGCTCTCTTAGAGTGGATTCCTGGAAGTAAAATTACTAGTCAAAGGTGATATCTTCTTATACGTTTTCAATTTGTTTCCAAATTTCATTTTTGAAAGGATGTGGCAATTTATTCCTTCTAGTAGTAATGAGGGTATCATTTTTAACATACCAATACTATTGCATCTGTGTGTTCAATAGTATTGTTTTTAAACTATTTATTAATTTGAAGGTGAAAGAATATAGTGTTTTAACTCTAATTTCCTTGATCAGAAAGGCTAGGCTTTAAAAAATGATTCATTTATTATTTTCATATCATATACACTGTTGTTTAGTGTTTTATTATCAATAGTGTGGATTCAGTATTTTCTAATTTATTGTAAATCTCTTTAACCCCGATTTGTTATTTAACTTTTAGTTTTACAAACTATTAATGGCTTCTTGAAGGCATCCAACCCCATCTTTTTCTTTCTTTTAACAACACCAGCTTTTGATGGCAATTAATTATTGTGATTCTTTTATAAAAATGGAAAAATCTTGTTACTAGAAAGACTGGAAAAATGAGGTTAAAAACATTTTTGAAGTCCTCTCATAACACTTGAATCAGCAAACAACTCTTTAGAGGCACCATTTCACGCTGAGAGACAACTGACTTCTGGTCCCCTCACTGTAGAAAGAGTGACAGTAATCTCATTGTAGATTGACACTATGGTCCCAATTGCTTTGCTGCTATGATGGAACCACTTTAGGGGCAACATAAACCTGCTTGTAATCAGGATCCTAGAGGTTGGGAACTTCTGTCCAGTTCAAAAGAAAAATATGTTTGTGCTGACACTAGCAAAAGTTGTTCTCACAAATGGGTCAAATGGGATTATTTGCTGATTTTGATTTAGTTAAGTTTTTATTTAGTGACTAAAGATTACTTGTAGTAGAAGTAAATATCATTAGTTTTATGGATTGCTTGTTATTCTCATTTATGTAAAACTATTATACAATATTTGTGTATACAATGTGTGTACCAGTAAATATACGAGTATTCTAACAGTAATAATTATAGCCAACATTTATTGACAGCCTACCAGTAACCATTTTGAATGCTTTACTTTTAATCATTACTCCAAATCAGTGAGATGGTTGCTAACGTTCAGGACTGATGTATGGAGAGCTCAGACTGCACAGAGGAACCGGCCGGAGCAGGGCACTAATTTAGGTAACTTCAACTCCAGAGTTTGCCACCATAGTGCCTATAATGTTATTTAATTACACTTTTATAAAGTCGCATAACAATATCCATATTATCTCATAAGATTAAATCTAAATAAATAATTAGGTTAATGAGTTGATGTTTATATTTTAACTTTTTCATTGGTAATAGAAGAAAAAAATGTTTATTAGTCTATCAATCATCTCAAAGTCCCTAATTTCCATTTAAGTATTTATATGGAAATACATATTACTATAATTTCTTGCTGTTTTATTTTAATTACTTTCTCAAATTAATAGCTTTCATGTATTTCTTGAAAAACACAATTGTTATTCCTTGATTGTCATTATCATGATGAAAATCCCAGCAGATAATTAATAAAACTTTTGTGGTAATGAATATGAGAATGAAAGAAACCAGCTGGAGAAACTATGACTCTCTTCATTCGACCATAAAAATGAAATTATAATTTTAATGAGCCTTAAAATTATCCATTTAGCTGTAAAGGAAGTAAACCATACCTCATTTGATATTCCTGTATAGCCGATGAATTCGGTGTTATGTAGGCAAGAAGGAGTACATCATTTGTCTTTGATGTGTAGACTGGTGCATGTACATTTTAAGGAGAATTTCAATAGATTTTTCGCTGTTCAAAAATATAAGTAAACTGAAAAGAGAACCTTTTCCGACGGGTTACTTTTTTGATGTTTTGGTGATACTTCTGATCTTCAGTGACACACCAATTACACAAATATATACTGTGCACAAAAACCAATCAAACAAAAAATACACTTTATGAAGATCCGACTTTTTCAAAGATATTGACAAATTTGAGCTTTAAGGGGAAAATTCTACTTTAAAAATAATCTGTGTTTCAGAATTCATGCATAAACCGTCATGCTTAACCCGAGCCACGCCGATCTTACTCACACCGTTGGACTTCGGGCAAACCAGACAGTGTCTTTGTGCTTTAGTTTCCCGACTGCACTATGAAAGCGCTGGGCTCAGTGATCTCTGAGAACCTTGCTGTCGTGGCACTGATCTATCGCGAGTCATTTTGTAGTTTCTACTGGCCCAGTTTTATTATTCCACTGTGGTGTAGCGTATCTGTATTGGCATAGCTGCAATCACACTATTTAATTAGCAATTGTTGTGGCAACATTATCTCAAAGCATTTTGTCTCTTAGTTCATGGCCTTCTCACTGAAAATTGAAAAGTAAATTGAGCATTCCCTCATAATTCCCTTAGAAATTAGGTAGGAGAGAATCGACAAGATAACAAGATTACTAACTGTAAAGTACTTGGCACTCTCTATGATATAGGCGTTCACTAAATGATACCTATTGTTGTCATTAATAAGGACTCTTTAGAGTGCTAAACTTTCTGGTTATGCTTCAAACTCTGACACAGAATAAATGAGTCATTTCTTTACAAATTATCTGTTGATTTATTCAAATGGTTGAATGTGCTTTTTAGTGTTCTTCAGAAAGGGTCATGATAATGCTTATTTCTCCTGCATATTGTCGTCTTCATACTTTCATTTACAGTAACCCAGTTATCAACTGTTCATGAGCAATGTTTGTTTAGGTCAGAAAAAATATCCTAAAATAATATTTGACCTCCAGGTTTTCCTGGATTTGTTTGAATAGTTGATGTGTTCACATGAATACATCCATTTGGGTGTCACGGTTGCACATATTAAACAATTTTGTAGATCACACTTATGCCATAGGTTAATACTTTTGTGACTGTGTAAATTAATCAGTAAGATTATAGTCAGGAAATAGTAATTAGTTCTACTTTTTGTTTCATTCTACTTAGAATAGTTGTCAAAATCCATTTCACAGTTAGTTTTAAAGCTTTAAAGACTACACTTTGATTTCTTGCTTTGAAAGAAAGAAATGCCAAGTCTATCTCATTGAGTTGCCCTAAGTTGTATACTACGTAGGCTACCCCACCAATAATCCCGCCTGGGCCTTCAGGATATTCCAACGTGGGTGAATTTATATACACAGTCATAGCGGAAGACTTTCACTTAGGATGGGAAGAGTAGAGTTTCACAGAAGAATGTTGTGGGTGTGTTCTCAGGGACCCCGGGATAGTGTTTTGTTTGCTTGTTTGTTTTGTCACTATCTCCTCCTCAGTTTTACCCCTGCCCCCCTTTTTATCTGAGCTCAGCGTTGGGATTTGCTTGGGAACAAATGTTTTGACCCATAGCAGAATATCTATAATTCCAGTGGTGGACAAAATCAATTTGGTCCAGCGAGAAGTCCAGTAAAGAGAACCCGTCAGAGATCAGCCAGTGTTGCTGGGTGAAATAGTAGAGATGGAAGGGTGGAGATGGAACAATAATTAAGAGTCTAAGGGCTACAGTCCTATGTGATAAAATGAATATGGCATAATCCCCAAAAGGAACATACACATTTTTATTCCTTCCCTACACCACAATTAATTTTGATGATTTATCATTGTACTTTTGATTTTTCATTAGAACCTTTTAAATGTTGATTTTAAGTGAACATTTAATGAGGAAAAAAGTCAGAATCATGTTTCTTACCCTTATAGAATCCATTCCAAGGCCAAATTTTATGTCCTAATAGATTGCTTTTTTGGGCGGGGGGCTCTTTTAACTTTTTAAAGATTTGAGTTTTATACATGGAAACTGATATTTTTTTATCTTTCAAATAAATTAGTCATGGAAAACATCAAGGGTTTTTAGGAGCATGGCCAAGAAACTGGGTTTTAAGAGATCCTGTGTATATTAATTTAAAAGAAGTTAAAACAGCTTAAACAAGGTACCAGAGAAAACAGAACCAATTAATACCTATATCCATCTTTACAAATACCTTTACTGTCAGAGCATATAAAAGTCTTCAGCATTGCCTTACATTTAATTTTAAAAATAGATATTGGATTTGCCCTTTCAGTACAATTTTATAATTTTCTGCTTTAGCTGAGAAACCATAAGACATTTGTACCACTTGTGTGCTGAGGAACGACATAACATTGTTAACATTGATCTTTTTTTCCTTCAACTGTTTTATCAACTTCCCTCCAAGGCTTTATCTTCCTTGTGGTCAGAGTTAGTACAAGCTACTCTACCTGAAAATCAATATTTAGCTTGTTATATATAGCAATTAATAAGTGATTTTCTTTACCAACCATTAGTCCTTATGTCATTAATCAAAAAAGTTTAGGTATTCTGTTTTTTCTTCAGTACAGCATAATCTGTGATGAGTTCATAAAAGCAGAAATGAAGAAAAAATTTCGTTTGATGTGATGAGAACAGCAGTTGAGACGTATTGATTATTTAAAAATGATTCCTCATCTTAGACTTTAAAAATTGTTTCAACACAGTTTATATGACATACGCACATAGAAAGAAATACAACAAATATCTTCTTACTGTTTTTCCTGTTAAGCACTAGTATGTAAGAGTTAAGAATGTTGGGTATTTTATCTCATTTCATTTTTAGCCAACCCACATTGGCCATGAGGGAAAACAATAGGCAAATTATCAGATAAATATCGATCTCTCTTTGTGTCCTGCCTCTCCTGGGTGTCTCCACTCCCAGGACATCCAGTCCTGGGTGCTCCTTTTCCTTATCATAGGTTTACAGGCCTATTTGGCAACATAGTTCAACCAGATTTCCTTTGAAGTCCTCGATGCATATCTTTAACATAAATTTAAAGCTCTTATACAGTAAGCGACCTGAAAGCAGAGTCCTGCCATCCCAACACGAGGTGAAGATCAGGAAAGAGCCTGTTAATGAGGAGCCAAGTGAGAAATTTGCCTGCCAAATATCAGGAACTGGGTCCTCGCTAAATGGTTTCATTAGGTACTTTACAATATGCGTTTTTCAGCATGTCAGAGATTGTTCTTGGTTAGAGATTATACCCTTTGAAGGCAGGAATGGTGTATGTTTTTCCTTTGCCTATGTCATTATGCATCGAGGAAAATAGTCCCAATAAATATTTTAATTGTATGTTCCTTAACTGATGCAAAATTGAAGTAAGTTAAAATTAATTTCAAAGTCTTAAAGATGTTAATTTTGGAATATGAGCTTTTGAGCTGCTATTCTTCTTAATTGCTGAGGATATTGAGTTGGATACATTCATTGTAAACAGCTATTTATTAAGCAACTCCTCTACTGTAGGCATGTGCCAAAAACTAGACAGACACACTGAAGTCCCAGAGACATACGAGTGCACAGGACAGACCCGGTTCCTGGCTTCATGGAGTATATGCACATTTTTTAAAAAAGTTTTTATTTAATCTTTATTGTACTTTTTAATATTACCTATTAGTCCCTTTATACCCCTCCCCTCACAATCACCACACTGTTGTCCATATCGATGAGCCCTTTTTCCTTTTTGCTCAATTCCTCCACCCCTAACTGACCAACCCCCCACCCCCACTAGCTTTCATTTGCTTTCCATCTATGAGTCTGTCTCTGTTTTGCTTGTTAGTTCAGTTTGTTCATTAGATTCCACATATGAGTGAAATCAGATGGTATTTGTCTTTCTCTGACTGGCTTATTTCACTCAGCATAATGTTTTCCAGGTCCATCCACACTGTAGCAAAGGGTAAAATTTTCTACTTTTTTATGGTCAAGTAAAATTCCAATGTGTAAATGTCCCATAGTTGTTTTACCCACTCATCTATCGATGGACACTTGGGCGGCTTCATATGTTGGCGATTGTAAATAATGCTGCAATGAACACAGGGGTACTCATGTTCTGTTGAATTAGTGCTTTGGGTCCCTTTGGGTATGTTCCCAGAAGTGGGATTGCTGGGTCAAAAGGCAGATCCATTTTTAATTTTCTGAGGTATCTCACTGCTTTCCACCATGGCTGCACCAGTCTGCATTCCCACCAACAGTGCAAAAGGGTTCCCCTTTCTCCACATCCTCACCAGCATTTGTTGTTTGTGATTAATTGATGATAGACATTCTGACAGGTGTGAGATGATATCTCATTGTGGTTTTAATTTGCATTTCTCTGATGATTACTGATGTTGAGTATCTTTTCATATGTCTGTTTACCATATGTCTTTTTTGTTGAGAAATCAATTTTTATTATGAAGGGACATCTTAACTTTTTTATATAAAGAGCCAAAATCACTGTTTGCACTGTGCTAGAATTTTCTTCTCTACAATGACCCTTTTGGATAGAAAGGACTTGTGCTTGTTGATGTAACTCTACCTTTTCTTTTTTTCTCAATATAATCTGCTGTCCCTCCTTTCCTAAAGACCTATGGTCACAAACTGAAAATGATATAATATATAAGAAAGTGCTTCTAAACTGTAAAACTTTGTGGGTTTGCTGGCTATTATTCATTTCAAATTATGCCTACTATAAGTGTGAACTCGTTACAAAAGATTTTGAAACAAGCATTGTGTAGTCACATTTTTTGGTTAATATTCATATATGAAAGAGAGAGAGAGAGAGAGAGAGAGAGAGAGAGAGAGAATGAGGCCGAGAGAAAACAATGATTTAACAGTTATTGTCCCAGGTGGTTGAATTTAAAAAAGACTTTTCTTTTCTTCTTTATATTTCTCTGTGTTTTCTAATGTTTTAAACCAAAACAGTGTAAGGAAGAATAGAAATCAACTTCCAGATGTTTTTGTCCTTGTCTTCTCTGCACTGAAATAGTTAACCCACCAGATAGGTGTACACCTGCATTGTGTTATTTGAGTGCAGGTAGAACTGTCCTATGTAAAAAAAAAAAAAATGCCATTTGAATAATGTTGTATGTTCGTCTCTTTGTCAGTATTTTAAAATGCAGATGCTCTGGGCACGGGTAATTAGGCCACAGATGCATTTTAATTGATCATATTTTCATATGTTTTTTTAGAAATGTAAAAATATGTTGATTGGAGATTTATGTGAAATAGGCACTTCAATGCTTCTAGTTATTAATTAGCTGTGGCCACCCTGGCCTGTGTGGCTCAGTTGGTTGGAGCATCGTCTCGTAACTGAAAGGTTGCTGGTTGGACTCCAGATGGGGGCACATGCCCAGGTTGTGGGCTTGGTCCCTGGGTGGGGTGCATGGTGCTTCTCTCTTACATGGATCTTTCTCCCTCTTTCTCTCAGTGCTGTCCTGTCTCTCAAGTGAGAATAAAATAAACTCTTTAAAAAATTAGCTTCGTCCTTGGGGAAGAAAACCCAGAATTCTCTGCATTAGGTTCTTCTTCACAGGTGTAAAATCAATAAGGTTCTCTCAAGTTCTAAAAGTTAGCACATCTACGATTGGCCCCCAGCTGTTTAACGTGTGATTCTTCTCCATGCTCCACTTACCAGTAGCCATTTATTTTTGGGCGTCCACATTCAAAGCCTCCATATCAGGTTCCTTGCAGGGAGACATAGAAAAGAGGAAATGAAATTATGTTTCTAGTGTTGTCCTTGCAGGGAACGTTACATCTACTTCGCAATTCGCTTGAGAAGCAGCATTTTCCCCCCACTGGAAAAAAAAGAGACCTGAGACTCAGGCAATTAGGAACTTATCAGTCAGTATGAGTAACCCAGGGCTGAGTTGGGAAAGGAACCCTGGTATGCCTGCACCTGAATCCCCGACCGTTCTGTCACACCCGGTTATCCCTCAGAAGGAAATCACCACACCAAGGATTGGGGCAGGAAACTGCTTCTAATTCCATTTTCTTTCTTTGCTGCAGGGCCCCCGTTAGCTCTGAAATGCCAGCCTGTTTTCCTGCAGTGTCTGTGGATACTTTGATAGTTGACTTTATGGCCAGTAATTTTCAAAATACTGTCACTTTGTCTTTCAACTCCTTCAGATCTCCAGGGAAATACAAGTATGGTGTCCAAAGACTGATGTTCAAAAACTAGAACCTAAAAGGCTGAAGATAATTAAGTGCCTAAACACTTCTAGGAGAAAAGGCTGCTAGAGTTAGGAATGAGGTCGTTTCTTGGCCAGGAATATAAAAGATTTCTTCCTTGAGAACCTTTTCCTTCATGTTTCTTTAACCCTAGCAATTCAACAAACATGCGCTTGACAAGGCAAAGCTGACAGCTTAATATTGACTCAGTAATTGTATTGTCTGCAAGCGATGGACTTGGGTGTTTGTTTTCTTTCATTGCGAGCGAGTGATAGACCCCGACTGCTGTAAGGAAAAGGAAGTTTATTGTAAGGCATGTGCGTGCGTGCGTGCATGGGTGAGTGAGTGTCTTCGGATTGTGGTGGTATTGGGATAGAGGACTAATGGACTCACAGAAGGCTGGAGGTGTAGGCTTGGGGACTCTCGGGAATCCTGGGGCCTCTAGAGTGAGCAACCCTAAGTGTAGTGACGACCCCTTAGCAGGGACAGTCTGACAGTCAGACTGTCCCTGCTAAGACCCCAGTGGCCCTATAGAAACTCCTCCAAAAGCCCCCAGACCCTTGTACCATTCACTCACGGCTCAAAGTCCCAAAGAGTGTCCAATTAATAAACCTAAATCAGCAGATGACAGAGAGCTGCTAAGTCCCTTAGGGTTGGTTGGTTGGTGTTTTGGTGTAAGGCTGACTATACCTTCATGATTAGGCCCCATGAGGGATTCCAGAAAGGATCCTGGACAGATAAAAGAAAATTACATGAGGTTCTTTATAGATAGGGTCACAAGACAAATCAAATATGGACTTATTCTGAAGAAATGATGTTTGTTATGTTTTATTTTGTTTGCATAAAAATTAGCAAAACCTATTTGTGTATGGTGGAAATTTTCCTCTTTCTCAGTGGTATTACTACTTAATTTCCCTCTCGTTTTTCTGTTGAATTAAATTTTTTTCTTTTATTTGCTCTTTACAAAAAGACTTTTAGAGTATGTCACGGAGAACTTAGAGCTGTTTTTTCCTTCAAACTGCAGCAGGCACAAGTCCCGAGTGCTTTGTTTTGAAATTATCTGAACTAAATAAAGCAGATTCAGATCTACATACAGGTAGATGTAATTAGGTAGATGCAATTGGGACTTCAACATGACTAGATTTTATTTTGCCTAAGTGGAACAGTGACATCTAGTGCCTGAAAAATTATGTCACTGGATCAAAAGGAAGAGAAGACTCGACGGGCTTGTAGGTTGATTGAAGATGAACGAGAGATCATTTGCTAGTTTATAGGCAGAAACTGGTCTCTTACACTGCCTCTGCTTCATTCCCACTGGGGCACATTCGTGACAGCGACGGCTTCCCGGCAGTTCTTAATTCTGGACTCACTACGTGCCGATATATTACTCCTGGATTTACAATTCTTCAAGGAATCCCTATATTATATTTCTTCCTTTCTCCTACTAATCTTATTTCCTATTATTTTCTAAACCACATGCTCAGTTTTTGCCAGACTTGATTTCTTCACTTTCAGAAAAACAGATCAGGTTATTTCTACTTCCACAACTTGATTTATATTCCATTTGCCTGCACAGTTCCTTTCACTGTCTTTTGTCAAATTTTATTTATCTTTCAAAGTTTATTTTTCTGACATATCTTTCCTTTCCCTTGTTTTATTAAACTGCTTCTTATATGAATTTCTATAGCATTTAGATTCTTCATAACTCCCCGATTTTTAGTTATAATCTGTCTTGAATTAATTGCTTTTGTCTTCTTTAGGATAGTTTGGTCTCATCCCTTAGAATGCAAATTTCGTAAGTTCAGGGAATTCCTATACTTCTAAACAACCTTTTTAAATTGTTTGAGCATATCAGTCAATGGTTTATAATTTTTGCTAGGCTTCTGAAATTTTGGTTTCATGTAATTTTGGTAGTTTATTTTGGTAAATTTTGATAGTTTTTAACAATTTAGATCTTTATATTTTAATAGATTCATTGTAATTTTGGTTTCTGTGTTACAATAAACTGAGTATTCCATGAAGCAAAAAGAATAAAAGTCAAATAATCTTGATGATTACTGAAAATATCATTTCAATATAGAGAACTTTTCCTGACCGGTGTGGCTCAGTTCCTTGTGCATCATCCCACAGAGCGATAGGTCACTGGTTCAATCCCCAGTCAGGGCACAGGGCATGTGGGATAGGCAACCGATTGATATTTCTCTACCTCTCTTTCTCCCTCCCTTCCCCTCTTTCTAAAAATAAATAAATAAAATATTTCTAAAAATTCACTGTAGAGAAATTTTAATAATTTACTTGATGTCTGATCTGATATTTATGTAAGGGCATCAAATATTTATACAAAACAAATAATAATTTGATTACCCATAAAAGATAAAACTGAAAAAAAATCATTGAAGATAATTAACAGTTTTAATTTATAGATAAGGACAAACAAGCTTAAATTAATTGAATTATTACACATATATAAATATTATATATATGTACTGAGAATATATTCAAGAAGAATAAATAAGGCTGCTAACAAACCTGCATGCAAAACAAAATACACTTTTTAGTCATGAGATAATAATGAAATATGTTGTAATTATGTATAATTTATACATTAAAATAATTGCTCATTGATCTTTATAATCACACTGTAAAATAATTAATTTTATACCAATTTTATAAATTAATTTTTTTAAATATACACTCATTAAAATCATATGTGCCTAGCATTTTGTTAGGTGCTTGGCATGCAAAGGTGAGTATCATTTGGCTCCCTAGCTTTGAGGATTGTTGTGTTTTTTTTTTCCCCCTGTTTGGTCTAGTAGCTAAAGATTAAATCATGAATCCAAAAATCACACAATAATAGGCAGATGTACAGCAATAGAACAGAAATCTTTAGTCTCAAAGGTCAGAATTATTTCCACATTGTTTTGCTACCATTGTTTGAAATTATTTTGGAAATGAGGTATCTAATAACAGTACACATAAACTTACAAAGAACAGCCCTCAATCATCAGAAATGATTTACCTATTTAATTTGCTGAAGCAGAATAGCTACAAAAAGTAACTAAGCTTTATCACTTTTAAATTTAAACTAATGTATCAATGTTACTGGAAAATAAGTTTTCTCATGAAATGGAGTTTATAGTTTACATAACACTCTCTTGGTTATTAAGTAGAAAGGTTTGCTCTTGGTAGGGTAATTCTTTTATTTCTCTGCACCCCCTTACCCTATATTACTGTCCCTTCCTGAGATTTTCTGTCTTGTAAACCTAGACAGGTTTTGGTATCTGATGCTATTATTTTTACTTAATTTTTTCCTTTCATTTCTCCTTGTATATATTATACCCTTTATACCATACAACTCAGTGTTACTCAATATTTTGAGCTCAGTGTACTTGAAGATACTTAACATCTATTTTCCTTTTGAAAACAACTGAGCATATGACAAAGTCCATCCAGAAAACTTCCAGCCATTATTAATATATTGAGAACGGTTTGCACGACAGCAGTATATCCTGGCCTCTAAGGAGCTGGACCGGGATGCGTTAACAATGACTTCACTGTACTAGTCGCTGGGGGGCAGCACCATAGACGTCATTGAGTGAGCATGTGTACTGTGCAACTATTGCATTCAAAATGACTAAGTGAGTAGAGCAACGAATCTGCATCAGATTTTGCATTAAGCTTGAACATTCCTCGGTGGAAAGTATTCGGGTGATTCAGAAGGCTGCAGCTATGGGCAACTGGTGATTGGCAGCTTCATCAAAACTATATTATTGCTCATGCACCATGTCTCGTGCAGAGATTTTGGTGAAACATGAAATCATCCAGGTGACTCAGCCCCCCTAAAGCCCAGATTTGGTGCCCTGCAACTTCTGACTTTTCCCAAAACTAAAACCACCTTTGTAAGGGAAGAGATTTCAGATTATTGATGAGATTCAGGAAAATATGATGGGGCAGCTGATGGTGATTCTAACAAAGGATTTTGGAGAGTATTTTGAATAGTGGAAGATACACTGGGAGAACTGCGTAAAGTCCCAAGGTGCCTACTTTGAAGGAAACTGGGGCATCATTGTCCTATGTACACTGTGTCTTATGTCCTGTATCTTCTTCAGTGAATGTTTCTATTTTTCATAGAATGTGGCTGGATACTTTCTGGACTGGCCTCATCGTATATGTTGGGAAATAATAGGAAATTGCAATATCATGAAGCAGCGAAACATTTGCAAAAGTAGAAATTCAGAATGGAATTACCTACTGTAAGGTAAGAATTGTGAAACTTTTGGATCCCTAAATTTTCTTGTACGGTAGATGTTAAAAAGCTACTGTTTACTTAAAAGGTATGTGATTTCACAGTTTAAAGGTCCAGTATCTTTAATGGAAAAATGAATGGGTTATGCAATCAAAATTCTTTACTGTAATTAACATGGGGAGATTTTCCCTCTGGACCACTCAATGCTGTTAGATTAGAATTGTATAATGTGCATTTTTGAAGACACGGTAGCAAATTTAACTAGTGAGTACATGAAGAGAATCCCTGATTCAGCATAAAAATAGAACCTGCCAAGTTTATATGGCACATTGAGAGATGCGCTCCAGATATCAATACCTGGTTAAGCCAAGTTTCATAAAAGATTAGTCATATTTCTTTGAACCAGGAGTGATTGAGTGAGCAACTGGTTGGTTGGTTTGTTTGTTTTGGCGCCTATCAAATGGACCAATTGTGTCAAAGCAAAAGTTGTAGAGTTTTTTGGGGGGAGGGGCAGTGCAGGTGTCTTAACATTCATATGTAATGTTATGAATGTTAATGGAAATCAAAGTAAGTAAAATTTCTGGGTGGAAAGGGAAACAAATTAATTATTGCTCCAACTTTTAGCTGCCCCTTGTGGCTGTTTTATCCCCTTGACTCAGTCCAAATGACTTCTTGGAACTATAATTCTTTATGGATAAAATTGCTGATTGTAACACGTAAAAATCTGGTCTTAAATTTTTGTAGAGTTGTCTTCTTTATGCGATAGTAAACATTTCTTGGTGTTACCCTCTGTCTGGCCAGGTTGTCTGGTCTTGGAAGCAGATGACACCCAATAGATGCAGATGAAATTAAATGAAAAAATAAGAAGGCTTTTCCTGTCCCAACCCAAATGTTTTGAGTTGCAAATTCCCATAAGGGTTGGGATAGGGGGTGTGGGGGAGGGCTGCTGTTGGCATAGCCTACAACCCTGATGCTTTATTCTTGAGCTCAGAGTACCTGAAGGGAGGAGGGCATTAGATGCTTCAAATTTAAAGGATAACGTAAGGAATTAGGTGAGAGATAACTTTATTGTCTCACCTGCGCCTATATTTCTAAATAAGGTCACCCTTATCCAAATTATGGTGGGGTGAGGGGGTTACATGGAATTATAGGAAACTTATTTTAATATAACAGATATTTATTATTATAAAAACACATGCTACTTGATACTATGAAATCAACAAAAATGAAAACAAAGCTTAGACTTTTGAGCAGTAGCCATAGTTTATCTACAGTATATTTTCACATGTGTATGAGCGCAAATATATACATAGTTAATAGAGACAGAATACGTTAACATTTCTCTTTACCAATATCAGGGTTAGCTATAAACCAAGAGTTACAAGAAGAGTGAAGAGAAAGTCCTTCTGACCTAGGGGTTATTCCACCAAACAATTGTTTCACCAAAAGGTTGGTGAAAATCCTCCCTTCTCTGAAATTATATCTCTGCTACAGTGTGAATATTTATCACTATACAATTCCAAGTGTACTTTTTGATGGATCAGTTTTGAAGAGAGACATGAATAGGATTGTTAAGGGAAGTCAGTGGGTGTGGGGGGCGGTGCTGATTATGTGCTCCAGTGGTATTGTTTTAAATAGTTGGGTGTTTATCATAATGCCCACTTTGTGTCTGGGAATATTTGAGTTATGTATATGGCTAGCCTGCTTTTCAAAAAATGAGTTTTTCATGTGACATTGCATTAGAAGAAGAAAGAGTTGCAAAGCAGCATGTTATACATTTTGCCTTTACTTCTATATTCTAACACTCTTCCTGTCCCTCTGTCCATTGCCACTTCTGTCACCGTGCTTCACATGCACATTCTTATTGGCCTATCGCCACAGACTCCTAATTGATTTCTTTGCTTTCTGTTGAGCCTTCTGGTCCAATCTACAGGCTGCTGCCAGCCTCAGCCTTATTCAGCATTGCTTTGGTCATTTCACATGGAGCCTCCATTAACTACTCCTCAATTGTCCCCATTTCCTACTCTATTAAGGCTAAAAATCCTAAGGGACACAAAACCTTCCCCATTGTGATCTCAAATCCTGTCAATGATATTTCTGGATATAATGCTTCTGCCGTGTTCTCTAGTTGGCACCTTGCTGGTCAGTGTGCCAAATTCAGCCTGTGACATGTTTACTTTTTAAAAACAAATTTCCAACATTGTGGAAGGATATGTCCCATAAAAATCCAGACTTCCAGCCCTCACGTGAAATTAGATGATCAGACCGTAGCCTGGAGCCCTTGTCATCCCAGGCCGCTGCTGCTGGTGCATCCTGCTCCCTTGCTTTCAGCAGATACACACACTTCCTCCTTTCATCCCGTAGTGGCCATTTGTAGGTATCTTCGTTATGGTATTTATAGTTTATCTTTAGTGAGCCACTTGCCAGTCTTACTACTGGATTGTAATCTCATTTAAGAGTATAGGATCTATCTCTCAGTGCTTCCCTTATTGTGCCAAGAACACCAAGTTTTACTCAAAGAAAGTGCTTAAAAATATTTATTGAATACTATTGTCTCTGGGCTTCTGGCAAACTTGGCTTGCAATAAAGGTTGTTGAATATTTCATTTTATTCCATGTCCCCTGTTCAGCAAAACTTCATAGCATCTGAACATGAGTGCTTCTCATTCCCCTCAGTTTGATATTGCAGACTGTGGGCTTCAAAATAAGGTATGTTATTCTATGCACTGCTCCACACTTACTGAGCCCCAAATGGCAGAGTTCAGAGTGCCACTTGGATAGCGGATTCTGTATGGTCTTGTCATGGTTCAGTGTGGCAATTGGTTAAATATTTTTATGGGGTAAAATTAGAGAAGTTTAGGGAAAATAACTTTAATATTTATAGAAAGGACTTCATGAGACAAATATTGTATGGAACACTTGAGGTTTACCATTAGAGAAACCCCCACCCCCTTTTTCACAAGGTATGTGTGCACGTAAGGCCCACCCCCAGTAGATGCTTGAGACAATGGATAGTACCAAATCCTGTACACACTATGTTTTTCCTGTACATACATACCTATGATAAAGTTTAATTTATAAATGAGGCAGAGTGCAAGATTAACAATACCTAATAATAAAATAGAACAATTATAACAATATACTATCATAAAAGTTATGTGAATGTAATTTTTTTCTCTCTCAAAAATGTATTGTACTGTCTTCACCCTTCTTCTTGTGATGATGTGAGATGACCCAATGCCCACATGATGAAATGGAGTGAGATAAATGACCTAGGCATTGTAATGTGCCAGTAGGCTACTGTTGACCTTCCCCACTTCTTCCCTCCCTCCCTTCCTCCCCTCCTTCCTTTTTTATTCCTTCCTTTTCCTTTTTCCTCCCTTCCTTTCTTTTTCCTCCCTTTCTTGTTTCCTTCCTCACTCAATTCCCCTACCTTCCTAAATTATTCCACAACAAGCGACAAGACGAATCCTAAAGGTTTTTTTAAATATGAAAAAGGAATTTTAGAAATGATCCTTGTCCTTTCATGTTATGGATGACGATAGATGGCATCACCAGTTATATTCTCTAAATAGTAATAATGTTTCAGTGACCTTTTGTAATTCAAACGCTAATGTCAATAATTGAAAAATGTCAAGGATTGTTTAATCCACCTAGCAGTGATTTACTAATGGACAGTATTTCTAGGCACACGTCATGCAGACTCTTGGAAAATTATTGCTTGTAAATCAAATAGTAATTGTTACTGAAGGTTTCTATTTGCTCTCCATGCATAACTTTCTATAACAGTGACCCAGATAAAAGTCTTTTACCTATTTACTATACTTAAAAATATTTTCCCTGTCTACTTGAAAATTCAATGTATACAAAGATACATTTAGTTCTAAATTACAAAAAGATCACAGCACATCTTTTTGTCTATCAGAGAATTAATTATAAAATAAAGTTGCTATCATCTAACAAATTTTTCTAGAAATGAAATTCAACCCATAAAAAAATAGAACAGCATTTTTCATTAATATAAAAACCTGCAGTTATAATACTGAAGTTATTTTTTAGCTTTTTATTATTGTTAATTTCTATTTTTCAATAAATCTGAAATATGACACACAGGTGGGGTAAAGCAAAAAAAGTCATATTTTGGGTTTATAAATACAATGTTGAGAACAAATCAATTTTTTCATTATAATAATAAATTAAAAGGATACAACATATAAATGAGAATAGAACCCTATACAGACATCTCAGGAAAACATGTAAGAGAAACAATTTGTTACAAAATATTATGAAAGAACAAAAATACAAATAGAAGTTATCTACAATTAACAGATAAAAAATGATGGAGTGAGTGGGTAGCATCACCAAGTCCATTACACCTGCAGTTATTAATTGTTTAACTGTACATGAGGTAGTTTCAGCTTACGAAATCTTGCAACCAAGTTGAAGAGAACTTACACATAAATAATACAAGAAATAATTATTTCTAAGCCAAGCAAATGATTCTGTAGCCTTTTTTTCTAAACTATGTATTGCTCCAACCAAAATCATTTTTTTATCTGACAGCAATACAAAAATATCAAATGATTCTTTTCTAAAGTCCTTGTTTCTTGAATATTGGTTGCCAGCAAAGATAGTCTTTCATCTCTCTTTAAAATTTTAACTTATTTTACCATGTGTTGGAGGATGTTAAATAATTTCAGAAAAACAGCTTATTTTTCAAAAGAAGAAATTGCAGCTCAAAATACACATACTAAATTGGTTGGATCACAAGGCAGGAAATGTAATGTTTTATATATCTGAATTCTTTAGAATTAGCTGTGCTCCATTTTTTTTCTTTTTTTTTGAGCAGTTACCCTACTCTTGACAGAAACTAAGAAAGCAGCAGGGCCGTTTGAGATAATTACATGGTACATTCGACTGTAATTCATATACAACTATCAAACTTCTATAGATTCCTTTTTGTGATACTAAAGGAGTTTCTTGCATTTTTCAGGTTCAATTTGAACCATTGGGGATTGGAATACAGTTATAAAAATTTCCTCTAGTCCTGGCTGGTGTGGCTCAGTGGATTGAGCACCGGCCTGTGGTCCAGTCGCAGGTTCAATTCCCAGACAGGGCATGTGCCTGGGTTGCAGGCCAGGTTCCCAGTAGGGGCCGCACAAGAGGCGACCACACATTGATGTTTTTCCCCCTCTCTTTCCCCCTCCCTTCCCCTCTCTAAAAATAAATAAATAAAGTCTTTTTAAGAATTCCTCCAAGACTGAAACTTGGTATACAAAGTCTTTGTCAGAGTAAAAAACACCCTATGAAATTTTCATAAATGTCGCTAACCTCACATCATTAAAAATTGTTTTATATCACAGTAAAACCAGTCTTTACAACATATTCAGATGTGACTTACAGGTACATGTTTCATGTTTCCTTGTTGTTGCTTCTGTGTATTAATGTGTTCAGCTACATTTTAAAAAATCAGGTTTTTAAATTTTACCATTCAAGCTACACTGTAAAGTATATTTTAATACCAAAACATTGTCACTTATTTGCAAAAAGGTAAGTATCAAGTTATAAAATATAAGTATAACATATACAGTTCAGTGCAATGTGGAGTGTAAGGGAGTAATATATTTAAATATAATCAAATATGTTTTATAGCATGAGTGCACGCTTTGTTTATATAAATATATATGTGTGTTGGTATCATTTGGTCAAAGATGCCTCTTGGCCATGTCATTGTTATTATCTGCATTTGAGAAAATAAAGTATATTTAGCTTAACTTTTGAACTAATCAAGCATTTGTGGCCTATGTGTTTTAGCAGGAATATTTAAAAGAAGCATTTTATAGGCCAATATCTATATTAAATATAAGAAGAGTTTAAAAGAAGAAAAAAAATTGTAAACTCTGTTTCTAAAGTATTATTTAGTCTCTATTACAATTTAATATATAATTGTGGGTTATGTGCTCTCTTTTCCATCATGAGATAGTCTGTGTTTCTACAGAAGACAAATTTCTCTGAGGACTTTTATGAAAGTAAAATCAGATCGGCCATTCCTATATTTTAAACAAAAGCAATCGAATTCAAGAGAGAGCCCTGACTAGCCGATGTCAATCAAACAACTATAAAACAGACAAAACATTTGGCTGCTGTACTAAAATAGAGCAGGCAAGGCATCCTGTGTTTTAACATTGACAGGCGTTAACAGCTTTTATAAATAACAGAAAGCCAGGATCCTGCACAATAATTCTGAATGTAATCACTGACAAAACAATGTGAATGCAATTAACTTTGTGGCCCACCTCAGGAATCCATATGGGCATCTGCTCTGCCCTCACAGAGCCGTGTGCCGATCTCGACTCCCAAATTACCCATGTAGCCTAGACCCGTGATTGCAGTGCCATTAGACTGATGAGGATCAAGAGAATTACAAAAAAAAAAAGAAGAAAAGAAAAAAAAATCTATGGATGACTGCTTACTTTGTTTTATCTGTATAAGAATAAATAAAGCTATTGAATATCAAATATAATTTTTCTTTTACTTCCAGAATTTCTCAGCTATTATGAAAAACACAGTAGGTGAAAATGATACTTCATTTAAAAATGACATCTAATTTTAAAATTTTCTTGCTGCAAAATTGAATTTGTTGAATTTTCCATTCTCAGGTGACAGAATACTTATTTCTAAAACCAGAGACCCCAAAAAAGAGGCAAGATAAATATGATCAGTTATGTTACTTTCATACTTCAGAGCATTGAGTACAATGTATTCGATGAATAATCTAATTTTCAGAACAGACTTCCGTTGAAGAAGCAATAAAGTACAAGAAATAAAGAGAACGCTTGAGTTCTATCTTCTTTATAAGTAATATCATGTTACGTTATATCATACTAACCCCTATAGAGAGTCAGACCACCATGAGCAGACCACCTCCCATATTAAAGGGTCATTTGTTAAAAGGGGCAATAAATATCACAAAATGTAGCTAATCACTGATCAGGTACATGCTATTTCTTTGCAAGCCATAGACACAGAAAGAAAAAATGAGCTATATTTATTGCACATTTATGACGTGATACAAGTAATTGCTACTTTAAAAGCTTTTTTGAATATTAATTCATTTAATCTTCATAATACTTCTTTCAGGCAGCAACCACTATCATCCTTGCTGGAAGTGAGCAAACTGATAGGTGCTGGGGATAGGATGCTACACTAAGTAGCTGGGTACCAGATTTTGTGCTCTTAATTCCTAGGCCTCCATGCGGCCTCTGTGGAATATTAACCTAAAATGGAATTCAGTGGCTTCTGAGATTAGCAGCAATGTTTATAATTGCATTAACAGTTCTCTAGCATTAAACACCAAATTGTTCAGAATCATTCCTTGGATGCGGTACCAGAGAAAGTGATGGAGAGTTTTGACTTTCTCATTCTTGTTTTCGTTCATTGGCAAGGATTGTTCAAAAAGCAATGTAACATTCAGAGACTTCTAGGAGGCCAATTTGGAATTTAGTTGAACAACCCATATTACATCATTCCAACTGAACCCTGTAACAAGATTTTTAAGTCCTTACTAATAGGTGTTCGAAAGGGCATTTTATTTTGGCAAATAGAATCCCCAAAGATTATCCCTTATTTTTTTTTCATTACTTGTCCTTTCTATGAAAGAAACACAGGTACATATTTGGATAAATATTATGAATAATTTCTACAAAATGCAAATATACATAGTGCAATATTGCTTATTGAGATTATATAATGTTACATAGAATACCTCCTTTTTGAAGTTGGTACGTCTAAATTCTCATCCTTATTAATATTGAATGCTTTATATAAGAAATCTCATATCAATGAAAATGCACTGTTGAAAAAAGGGCAATAATTTTCTTTCTAAATTAAAATTTAATCCGAAGTTCTTAGAGCATATTTTTATACCAACTGCATTTTGAGACGGAAAGAAATTTATAAACCATAGAACCTTTGAGCTAAGAGAAACTGTAAAAATCAAAGCCTTGCTCTAAACAATGCCGGTAGCTTTTGGCTGCCAGCACCCATTGTCTGTGGTGCTGTGGATCCTCTGGTTTTCGAAGGGAATCTTATGCCCCCACTGCCACCGCTCATGACTGGGTGTGAGTGAACAAGCTCTCATCCCCTCACTTCAATATAGTTCTGGTCAACCAAAGTACTTGTGAGCATGGCCTGTTCTGGTCACGTGATACATATCAGGCAAATCAGATTCATTTTAAAAACCATTATCAGGAAAGTGAAGCTCTTCTTAAGTGGAGTGGCTGTGAAGATTAGAAATGAGCTTCAAACTGTGGTCTCTACCTTGCCAACCACAGCATGCGAGAGTTTGCCCGAATAAAGCCAACGATTTGGAAACAGAAATAGCTGGAAAGAGACCAATTTTGGATGGGGCCGTGTGAGCCCCCGAGTAGAGCTCCAGGAGTTCTACCCATAAAGTCCACTGCAAACAGAGCAAGTTCTACAATATTTATTCCTGTTTGATGTCATCTGATTTTTAATTAAGTACTTCAAACTATAGGGCCTTGAACCTTGTAAGGAAATCATTTTCAGCATTCCTATGCTTTAGACATTTTATTATATTGAAAATAGGTTTGCTTCATTTCTAGTTTTCCTTTGATTCTAGCACTGCTTTCTGGCGATAAAGTAATTCCAATATCTCCTTTATAGGGAAGCCCATCAAATACAATATGTCATCTAAGGTAAGATTACAAATAAATATATCTAAGTTTTTTAGTTAAATCATCAAAAAGGAAAAAAAAACTGTGGGATTTGTGTTTTCTTTTAATAACAATGAATTTCTTCAGTCATCCATTAATAATCCTGTATTAGAGACAGAGAAAAATGCTACTAATTAGCTGAGGTTAAACAGTGAGTTTGGTAGCTGCATGGGCTTCCGCCTTACAATTAAAGTTGACCACCTGTGATTTGAAGGATGAAAAATCCCACCTGCTCATAGTATCATCTGAAAGTCATATCAGTCAAAGCCAAGGGTTAAGTGAATATTCCCTGAAGGATCTATTAAAATTGAATTATTTAATTTAAGGGAACTATATCATCTCTATTAATTCATTAACAACAATTGATTTATTATCAGGAATTAGAGAAAAGGGAATAGAATTCAGCAACATTTTTTAAGAGAACAGAATTATGAAGTATCGAGCATCAGATGATGTTCAAAGGGAACTCGAGGTGGGAAATTGTGTGGGGCCCCCTTTGCAGTGCAGGTCTCAAGTTATGGGCTAGTGATTGATTAAGTTACTAAAAGGATAACCCTGCTCTCCATTTGCTTGTAGTGGAGGGGCCGGGGTCTGTCCCCAAATGTGTGTGTGCCTGTGTAATTGTACGCATACAATCATTTCACTAGAATTTTCCTAATTACACGGAAGGAGCAAGATATCAAGTAAACGGCACTGTTGGTTTAACCATTACTTGTAACCCCTGAATCAACCTAAACCTATAAATGGGACTTTGAAATGTTGGTCTCCTATTAAATTAATGAAAGCAATTCTAACTTAAATTTTTCAGATGCAATTGTGCAGTATTAGATATGCTATATTAATAGTAGCAATAAAAGCATTTTCAAGATGTGTCTATGTATTTTTTTTTTTCTACTGCTGCTGTAATGAATTACCGAATTTATTGTCTTACAGTTTGGTAGGTCAGAAGCCTGACGTGGATGGGCCTCTCTAAGCAGTACTAATGCTTCCTCAGGGATACATTCCATTTTTAGAGGCAGTAGGGGAGAATTCATTCCCTTGCCTTTTCCAGCTTCTAGAGCTTGGCTGCACATCTGGGCTCATGGCCTTTCCTCCACTGTGAAAGCCAGCAATGGTGGATCAAGTCCTTTTCTTCCTGACCTTTCTTCAACTTTTAAGGACTCAATAATTAGATTGTACCCAGTCAGATAATTCAGAATAATCTCCCCATATCAAGGGCAGTCGATGAGCAATGACACTTGTATCTGCAACCTTAATTCTCTTTTGCCACATAAGAGCATATTTACAAGTTCCAGGGATTTAGGGCCTGGGCCTCTTTGGGGAGCCAATATTTTGCTTACCACAGCCCAGTACAAAGGATACAGGCATCCCTGAAAAACCTCATGTTCTGTTAAGTAACACTGCAGAAATTATAGGGTATGTCGGAGAAATACACGGTTGGAACAGGAAACTCAAAACCTTTGCAGTTTAGTGACCAGAACACTAACAAAAACAATACCAAGCCTAAAAACACATAAGTTTAAATGGCGTATTAAATTTCTAATAAATATACGCTACTTTAAATACAGGACTTGACTTTAAAAACCAGGGTGGGGTGGGATGTCCATTGATGGAAGCAGGTCTAAGGAATGGGTGGAGCGGCTGAGTTACAAAGCAGAGCAAAATATGCAAAAGACTGGAAAATCTTACAATAAGCACTTGCAATAGTCACGTAGTATGTGACTGGAGTGAACCAGGGAGAACGGTGGGTCAAGGGCATGCCTAGAATACTTACGTCACCGCCGCTTTCTATATTCAGCTGTGTTGTCTATTTTGTCTATTTTGTGTTTTGACCTCCTTGGTAGGTCAAACCTTTAATGTGCTCTGAAAGTCATGTAACAATCAAAGGGATTTCTGTGCTATTCCAAAATCTCCCCTATGTACCAATTACATTTGAACTAATCCTCTAATTATATTTCCAAATGCAAATCATGTTGCAGTGTTTAAACTTAGTGCAAAGCCACCTTGGAGTCATAAGGAAAGTCAGGATTAGCTAAATGTCCCCAGATTTTGTTAATTTACCATCACTGACAATGATTCGTGAGTCAGTCTTTAGGGGTTAAACACATTTCATGGAAGAGATAACTGAACTTTTGGCATTATCTTAGGCATACTCTAAGAAGAAGTATTTTCAAGAAAAAAACATCACAAAGTCATTGCAGAATTTTAAATAGTCACAGATACTGAGAAATCACTGTGGCAAGGCATTGAGAATGTGTCCCCTCTAAAAGACGTAGTCTGGAACTTCCAAAATGAAGTCACCTCTAACTAGAGCCCTCACCCACAACAGGAGCAGTTCAAGGCCTAATAAAGAGGAGGCATCAAAAGCTAAATGATAATGTCCTGTGGAAGGCCGAGGATGTGAAGAAAGTGAGGGAGATGCATGTGGAAACCTATAAGGGCAGATCAAGAGAGAACAGAGTGTTTGTTGTTTTTGTGCCTTATTGCTAGGGGAGTGGCTATCTGAGGGCCTTATTAAATGGGACATGAGCATGTAAGTATAAGAATTTAACATGATCCCACCTCTATTCTTAACAAATTACTTCTGTAACAAATTAATTCGGATGAATTAATAAATAAGTGTTGCTACCTTGTGCTAGACACAGTGCTAAGTGCTGTGGATATATGGTGAATATTAAGAGGTCATTTGTGCTCTCATACATTTGGTGGGTGAAACAGGTTTTCAGCAAATCGTCACAGTAATATAATTACAAATTGTGACAAGTTGTCTGAAGGGAAAGTATAATGCTACATATTATTATATAATGATATGCATTATTAATAACTAATAATAAATAAGTATATATTAATAAGTAATATAAGAATTAATAATGCTACATATTATTACATATAAGAACATATAAGAAGACTGCATGATCTAGTGGGGGATGAGGGGTGGGGTATTTGTGTTTACATTAAAATGATCATCACGCCCTGGCCAGTGTGGCTTGGCTGGGCGTCGTCCTGGGAACCGAAAGGTCATGGGTTTGTTTCCGAGTCAGGGCACATTCCTAGGTTGCAAGTTCATCCCTGGTTGGGACACATACAAAAGGCAACCAATTGATGTTTCTCTCCGTTTGTTTTTCCCTCCCTCCCCCTCTCTCTAAAACCACTGTCCCTTCTTCTCTCTCTAAAAGCAATGAAAAAATGCCCTCAGGTGAGGAATGAATCCATGAATGAATGAATAAATAATAAATAAGTAAGTAAATAAACAAAATGATTGTCATAAAGCTGTATGCCATGGAATCTAAGTGACATTTCTCATGTGCACAGCAATGGCATCATAACATTTTTATATCCACTGATGTTGAAGCAAAGCCATTGACCTTTTGATTTCTTTTGTTTTAACACACAGTTGTCTACCAATATCATGTGAAAACAACTATTATTTGAAAAGTGGATGGCATATAGGTACAATATAACACTGATGTATCACTACATTAAGACTCCTGCTGTTGAATTATTTTATTTAAAACTTTATGGTATTTCTTTTTGCACTGTTTTGTTATGCCATATGATCACTAGAGGTCAGTGCTGTCCTTTCTTAGCAAACCTAGTTTTTCCATCTTAGATGTTGGGGGCAGGGGAGGAAGAAATAGGTTTCTCTGGCTTGGAAATGAATGATGGAGTGGGGGGAGAGAGAGACAGAGAGAGAGAGAGACAGAGAGAGAGACAGAGAGAGACTTTTAAAGGAAAAGAAAATGAGATTGCATAATTTTTTAAAGGCCAACATTACAAAAGATTTATTATCTGCTTGTTTTTGATCACTCAATTGAAAGACAAATTAAGAATAACAAACAAGGAGTTACCCTTGACTGTGTCACACTAGAAGTGTAATTTAAAACCTGTGTTGTTTTTAATCTGTGTCACCAAAAATATTTCAAAAAACTATTTTTTTCAAAAGCCCTATATGTAGTGTATTTACTATATTGTCTATTATGTAAAATAAAATTGTATGAGGAGCTTAATAATCATTTAATTTTCTCATTATTATATCAAAGAACAGTAATATTTAAGAACTGTGAATTTCATCACACAAACTATCTTCATTAATTTTAAATGATACTGTAGAAAATTTAGGTTGATTTTTATACAGTATAAATAAGAAACAACCAAAAATTTTGGTGTGTAAACAGTTGAGAAATACAATACTTGGCTTTTCCTGCATTGGCTAATGCCTTTATTATTCTGCATGCATCTAGGAAAAACATCATTGGTCAGTTTTATAATTTTCCTGTTATGTTCTGCTACATGTAGTTGTGTTTTAGCTGGTTCTTTAACATATAAATCACCAAAAATATTTCTTATGGTGAAAGAGTGAAAATGCACCCTACCTGTATTTCTGATTCAAATCCTCTCACAGTATTTTTGACATATGATTTATTCATGTTACACTTTCTTTACTTACATTATTATTTTATATCTTCCCGTTACTTGAACATTTGCAATGGAAAAGAAGGCACAATAATTTTATAGTTGATTTTAGAATTTTTTAGCATGAAAAGGGATTTTCCGGCATGCGGCATTGCTGCAAACAAAAGTACAGTTAGTTGAAGCCAATAGCTTCTCGATTGTATGTGTTACAGAAAGCCAACAGCCACATCAACCAGTGCGGCTCACACCCGCTTGACTCCTTTGCTTGGATAAAAGGAGCTCCGCCCCCGCCCCATGATGCTCACTAGAGCGGACCTTGAAGAAGGCCCTAGTTATTACTGGTTTAATTCTGTAGTACTTCCATATGGGAAGCTTCTAATAAAAATGCTTACATAGATTTTTATGCATTAATGATGCTTAAAATAAACGGGAATAGGACTGGCTTATGTAAGTGCCTAAATGATTGCTGGCCATGACTAGGTGCCATACGCCGGCAGGAGAACAGTTGCCGCTGCCCTTTCTCCTGCCTGTTCTTTTCACACCAACCTTCCGATTATAGCCCAAGGGAGGTCAAAACGTATCATTTAAAATTACCTTCAGTTGATTTGATCAATAAAATGTATTTAAATGGGTAACACTGAAATCCTGTGGAACGTCTGGCACTCCTCGTGGCAAGCTTCCTCCTTCCACAAATATATCTATAATGTATACTGTGTATCGTGACACAGGACCACGCCTGTACACACGTACACACTCCTAGAAATACTTTTTAATTGTCTTCGGCTCTAAAGGCACATCCAGCATTCTCTTTTCTGAAGTTATAACATGACCCTGTTAGTAAAAGACTAAATGAATATGCAGCAAAATTAAGTATATAAAAGACAGTTTTATCCATCATCTTCAAAAAACTCAGGAACAAAAAAAGGAAAATGACTGAGATGGGGTTTTCAATTTCTTGTGTTAGAGGTTTAAGAAAGAAAGATTAAGGAGAAGATAGCTTTCAGTCACAGAGACTTAAAGCAAGAACTCAAGAATAGTTGGCATAAGAAAAATGAGCTGTTCTGAGGATGTATGAATTAAAATAAAATTACGAAGCTGACTCATGCTAGCTTTATAAGTTCAGATATGTCAGAAAAGAGAAAGGGTGACAAAGTTTGTTATCTCCGAATGAGCACTGGAAGGGCTTAGCAACTTGTCAGTGCCTACAGAAAAATGTAACACTACAAATGCGAAAGTAAATATTTCTGAAACAGTTTTTGTTTTGTTTTTACTTTTTAAGATTACAACCATCTTTACTACTGCAAATCTCAGATTCACATATACACTAATTTACTTAATAAACATTCACTGGATGCCTTTTTCATAGCAGGAACTTTGGTAGGCAGTCCATGGTCAAGGGCAGCAGTAGTGAGTAAAATCAAGTCTTAAAAAAGCCAGATTTACCTGCGGTGAGTCTGCCTGTTGGAGCTACTCCTTTTTGCATATATTTTACTCACATTCACAACCAGTGCCTAGGTTATTTTATGGTGTTCTGTAGGTTTTTTACTCACTTTTGGGATCTTTAGATCCTTGCAGGATGTTTACTCTTGTATACAGAGAGCATCTCTAAACCCAGGCTGAGTCCGGGCCTTCAGGAAATCCCTTGCAAAAGAGGTTTTAATTGTAATAGAGTTGTTCTCCACTCAAAAGAGGAGTACCGAATTCTTTAATCATTTTTTCAATGAAATTAATTTTTTTCCATGGCAGTTTCTCTTATGTAATCTTTGAAATTATATCCTAAGAAAAGCCATTTTTACCTTTATTCATGTTGGATGGCCTGCTAAATTTGAACCAGTTACCCTTGGGGTAAATACGCTATTTTAGACAGTCTTACCCCTAGTTATAGTTTCAACCTGCTTGCTTTTATCGGACGTGTCTGACGCGTGCGGGGGAGACCTTAGCTTGCCGTGCGTGTGGGTTTGCCGCTCATTCCCGAGCCTTGTTCTTCTGCATTTGTTTGCGTTTGCTGACCTCTCGCACCTGCTATTGCTGTTTGATCGACTTTAGGGCATTTCATTCCTAAAATCCCAATTTATTATTTCTTTAATATTCTCCGCTCTGCTTGAGCATGGCCCTAGATTTATTCCCCCTTTAACATCTAATAAGCCGCCCTGGTAGGCCCTAGACTGGCTCGTTGCGGCTCCGCAGCAACCTTTACTCTTTCCAAAACTTTTGAACAATTGATCAAGCGCTAAAAAGTGGTTAACGTGATAGGATCAGGTAATTTCTCAGAAACGCACGTAATTCTTACAATACTTCTACGTATCATGTAACTACAACATAAGTGCTCATGCTCGACATTACATGTAGAAATTCTACTATTATCTGCACCCACAGAAACCATTCATATACATACCCTCTCACTATGTTTCTAATGGTCCTTGTTGTCAATATTATAAATTAACAGTTGTGACATTCCCTCGAATTTTAAGTGGATTTTCTGTTGAAAACTTTTAGCTGCACATTGAGAGAAATATTCTTAATAATGTTTTACAGAGAAATGATATCTTCATTTTCCAAGACACCCATACTTTACTTTGATGTCATTATTTGACTATCTTTATTCCATTAACATCTCCTTCGGTCACTAAATTCTACAAATTCCTTTAAGAAAAATGACGTTGGCCTCCCTCAGTCCCTTTAAATTCCCACTGAAACTATCATGTGGTCATATCCAAATTCCCAGACAATATACCCCTTTCTCCTTAGAGAGACAAACAGAACACCCCCCAGTCAGGCTCAGGTCACATTTCCAGACTAAGTTTGGTGCCTATTTGATGCCTCCACACCATTTCTCCAGTACGCTTATTGTCATCTTAACAAGACACTTACATTTCCACAGCTATACTCTTTCCTGCCTAGAATCTCTGCCCCACTCACCTCTTTTC
Organism: Mormoops blainvillei; assembly: GCA_004026545.1. NCBI lineage: Eukaryota > Metazoa > Chordata > Mammalia > Chiroptera > Mormoopidae > Mormoops > Mormoops blainvillei. Next base: position 747,232 of record PVJD01000056.1, read on the forward strand.
AAAGGTCTCTTCGCATAGTTACCCAGTAACCTGACTCACAAACATCTCATAATTGGCCGTCTTGTCATTACTATCTCTGTATGTGTAAAATCTGTCTCTTCAGCTCGGTATCAGGAATGAGTCATATCTATTCTCACTCTGTATCCCCATTTTCCAGAAGTGTCTTTATCTAGTAATTATTCTCATTGATTACTTTAACTCCTCCCTGAGAAGTATGTAAATAATGATATTGTGTCATCATGTCTCAGTGAAAATGTTATTAAATTTTCATGACTATTGCTGTTATTATAGCAATATTATTGTTCTCCATGGCACATTGCCATCACCAGGCCCTTTGAGTATAAGAACAATAATAACACAAATTTAATTTAAAAATGTTATGTACTCCCTAACCAAGTCGATTCCCTTTTCATCAGTAAGACAAAAGCTTTATTGGATGTGTTATTGCGCTGATAAAGTAATTTCAAAATTAGATTACAATGCAAATGAGTTGGCTAGGTTGCATTTTATTCTTGGTAGAAATATGAGAGGTCTGATATGCGATTATGATAGACTTCTAGAGAAAATTGACTTTTTCTGACTTGGAGAAGTATGAAATAAACATATAAGCTGAACATTAGTAACCATAATGCTGACTGTAGTCCTTTCTTGTGTGGGGGATTACTAATCTATGTAATGTCATGAATGAAGTAAAAAGAAAAAAACGTAGCCTTAAAATTTACATGTTCGACAAATAATGGCAGCAGGGTTCTCACTGATTTTAAAAAATTTGTTTCATTTTGTATTAGAATTTTAACGATGAAGTACACAAGCAAGGAAGAAGTGAGTCAAGTGGTTGTAAAGACAGGATTATAGCCAAATGTCTATCCAATTTTTTTTTTTTTAAGAAACTGTGTTTGTTTTATGTCATATTGTTTTTGCTCTTTTCTTTCAAAGGACAAAAATATATCTGTATGTTGAAAACTACATTATACTTTTTATAGATGCTCTACAATGATCCCATTGTAAAACAAAAACAAAGAAGGAAGGAAGGACGGAAGGAAGGAAGGAAGGAAGGAAGGAAGGAAGGAAGGAAGGAAGGAAGGAAGGGAAAGAGGAAGAGAAAGAAGGAAAGAAAGGAAAAAAGGAAGAAAGGGAGAAAGGAAAGAAGGAAGGAAGGAACGAAGGAAGGAAGGAACGAAGGAAGGAAGGAACGAAGGAAGAAAGGAAGGAAGGAAGGAAGGAAGGGAAGGGGAACAAAGGAAAAGGAGAGGCAAAGAGTCACTGTCAAGCCAGGCGGCTTTATCTCAGAGCCATTTTTAGCAATCTACCAGGTCAGATCATTGCAGCAGCTTTCTTCCTTTCTTTCTGTTTTAGAGTAAGTTGTTTATTTGAACCTTTGTGCATTATTTTAAAAGGAAGAAATCATAGCTTTTTATTTTAAAGATTTGCCATAATAAAATCTAAATTACCAAATTTATCAAGTATTATGTGACACAGTGCAATAATCTTAACTATTTTTTAAGAGTGCAAGATATTCTTTGAATTTGACGTTCTTTATAGTCAAAGTAATAGTGTGTTTACAACACATAATGATAGGGTATAACAAATAAAACTTTAAAAATAAAATAAATGTAATTTGTCTAAAGCTATATGGGTAGATGAAAATGTTTTATGGTTTCTACATACCAGTTTAGTACACTTGTTTCTGGAAATTATTTTTAGATTGTTATAAATTGGATTAAATTATATAACAACACACATATAAGAAAATATTTCATACATTATATAGAGTAGGCATAAATAATGTGCCAGGCTCCAGACTCTAAGTGCTTAGAAGATCATAATATCACATCTCTGAATACTTCATACCAACTATCCTGTATATTTCTAAATTACTGAAGTAGGCATACATTTAAACATAAACTAGTATGAATTCAAATTTATAAAGAAACTACAATATATTTTAAAGCCCATTTTATATACTAAATTGATATAATGATGACAAAAATCTTCTAAGTTATACACCATGTAGGTATAACTAGAATAAAATTATGTAAGTAAAGTAGAAAACACATAAAGAAAAACATACAAAGATTTAATTGCATGTGCCTAAATATTCTTTGGTTTACCAGCCTGGCACGTAGTGAAGTATATATTTGACACTCAGCTCCTGGAGGGCAAGCACTTGTCTTACGACATGGCTTTTAAGCTTCAGGGTTGAACGTGACAAGTAGCCTATAGCACATTTGTTAGATTCCATTGACCTCACAGAAGCAGAGTTTGTAATAGCTGTTGAATGACATCAAACAGAAATATATGACCCACCCTGTCACGAGAGACAGCTGGGAACACGAGTTTCACTCTTTCCAGGGCCAGGCTGGCAAACATGGGCTGAGCCTGATTATTTTAAATCCATCGGATAGTTTTGTGCATATATTTACAAAATTTGTTTGGATTTTCATCTACGGTATGGACTTTAGAGAGCAGGAATTATCTTTTAGTTATTTTAATATTGTCCCAAGTCGCCGAGTAGAAAGAGGTTCACATGTAGTAGGAATTTTAAAATGTCTATTAAACTGGCATTGTATTAAGTCTAATGAATATAAATCGGAAACATTTTCTGAAACATGATTTTCATATTTTTTACCAAATAACTATACACACACATATAGAACTGTAACTACAACTGTACACACACCCACACACACCCACGTATATGTATATATGTATAGGTGTATATGTTGTGAATAGATACAAAAACATGTTTCAGAATTAACATCATTCTTACAATTTTTGGAGTTAATTTTTAGGATGAAATACTATTTGGAATTAGTTACGTATTTTATGTGTTTTTCATGAAAATTGCCACTATAAATTTTTATTTATTTAAATACAGTTTTGAAAAAAGGAAGGTGGGAATTCAAGTAAAGAGAAATGTGCTTCACAGTGCAACCCGAGTTCTTTCAATCATGTGTTTTTCCATACTGAATTGTAGGATGGCTCCTTGAAGAGGTCTCCTTTGAAACCTTTTGACATTTAGCAAGCAGACAGTAAGTAGAGGTTTTTCAACCTATTTTGACCCTTAACGAACTGGTGAAGGTGATGCTGACTCAGTCTACTGACTCATGTAAGAATCTTTTCCAGGGACATCCTCAAAGACAAACCAAGATATTATGTTTTTACCAGCTACCTGGGCATCCCTTAGCCCAGCCTAATTGACACATAATAGTTTTCTATTGCTGTCACAAATATCAAGTCAAGATGGAGAATGACAAAGGTTATAACAAAGCCAAACACTAGAAGTAGGAGCCCACAGACCTTGGCCCATTGCATCTTCTCGGGATTCGGAGTTACCAGGGAGGACTCAGCACACAAGGGTCGGAGCCATGCTTTACTCACAGGAAGAAGAGATGCAGTTAAGATCCGCATTTCTAGTACAAGCCAGTCTTTCCTGTCCAGCAGGTCCCTCCTGGTAGAAAGAGGCCACAGGGTAGCCAACACAAGGCCACAGGGAGGGCAGGTACCCCTCCCATGCTGCAGGCTAAGACCCTTTTACTTTGTGGTAGGAGTAGGGAAAATATACTGGTAGGGCTGGCCATGTGCCATGTAACACATACATAAGTGATACAAGGAAGTTCACTGTGTACCTAGAACAAGGGAAAGATTTCTCCTAAGAAGGAAGAAGAACCTGGGGCCAAGCAACAGCTCTAATACCCACCTTCCATATAAGGAATGTTCCAGGCTCAGCACACTGATTGTGCAATCTTGGAGAGGAGCAGCCGGTTTCACAGCAGCTGCTTTCCCAACAGCTGTCCTAACAAATTACTGAAAACTTTGCGATTAAAACAACACACATTTATTATCTCACAGTTTTGTGGGTCAGAAGTCCAGGCACAGCTTGGCTTAGTGGGGTCCTCTTTGAAATCATGGAGTCAACAGGACTGGCCTTTTATCTAGAAGTGCTGGGAATGATCCCATTTACAAGTCCATTCAGGATATTGGAACAATTCAGTTCCTTGTTGTTGTAGGACTGAGGTTCCCTATTTTTTGACAAGCAGCCCCTTTCATCCTTAAGGCAACAATAGTATGTGGAATCCTTTGTTTGAACCTCTGCCACCCTTTCTGCTACCAACTGAAGAAAGATCTCTGCTTTTTCGGGGCTCTGTGATTAGATTAGGCTCAAGCAGATAATTTAAGATAATATCCCATTTTTAAGTTTATTTGATTAATAACCTTAATTATATCTCTTAGGTAACCTAATAAATTCACAGGAGTGAGAGCAGGGGCTGCAGTTCATTGAAACAAAAATCTACCAGTTTAATTGGACACCTTTTTTTTTTTTTTAAGAGAAAGGGAAAGGGAGGGAGAAAGGGGGGGAGAAACATCCATGCGAGAAACTAATCCATTGCCCCTCATCTGTGCCCCAACCAGAAACCAAACATGCAACGCAGGCGTGTTCCCTGACTGAGAATCAGACTGGCGACCCTTTATGCAATGATGCCCAACCACGGAGCCACACCAGTCAGGGCTAATTGGTCATCTTTAGGGCTCTTCTTCACTGACCTCTGTGCAACAGTTGACACTGGATTATTCACTCACTGAAGCTCTGCTTCCTTGGATTAAAGTAGTTGTTTCTCCTACGGGACCCAGCTGTACTGTTTTACTCTCCTTACACTCTGCCCCGAGTTCATTTGCCAGTCACATGTTGGGGTTTCTCCATTACCACTTAGCATACCTCTCTTTTTGCCTTTCATTTCCTAGAAAGATTTTATGCACATTTAAGAAGAATGCCCACTTGTACTCATCACCCCAAAATCCATTTTATCCGAGTTAACAAACGTTTACTGAGGATCTGCTTTTCTGGTTAGGCTGACTGTTCTAGGAGGGCAGGGGCCACGGTGGTGCCGTTCATTGGGAATTCTCAGCATCTAGCCCGTGTGTAACGTGGGATTATACCTTTAAAAATATGTGTACCATGAATAAATGAATAAATGAGAGGATAAATAAGTGCAGAGATATAGGTATAAACATAAAATTGCAGTGTAATGTGGTAAAGTGATCCAGTGAAGTGTGCTATCATATCCTACACAGAAAAATCAACATTTAAATCCGTTTGGGATTTCAAGGAAAAACACTGGAGGTGACGGTACTGGGGCTGGGGTCTTGAGCATGAATCCAAAACTAGAATTTTTTTTTTTCTGAGTCCAAACATGCATTCTAGACATCAACTTTAAATAAAGTGTCAAACATTATATTGCTGTAAAGCTTTGTTTTGCCTGATATTCTGTGCCTTAGGGAGAGAGATTCCATCAGTCCAGTCCTCCAGGTCGGACTTGGAGATTCATCCTTGACCTTCCCCTCCCTTAGTTCCATCCACAATCTAACCATAGTTTCGGCTCTGTGGTTTCTTTTCAACCTCTTTTGAATCCTTTCCTTGATTATGTGTTACTCTTAGTAAGCACATTAACCAACTGATCTCGAGATCACTATTGTCACTCCCCCCATCCAAACTCAACTCTGCTGCTCATGTAATATTTCTAAAATGTAAATGTTACCATAACACTTCCTGCCTAAAAACCCTCATGTCTACCCTCTTCCAGCATGATCAAGTTCAAACAACTTATCACGAGACCTTTTATGACCTTTCCATCTTCCTGCTCTCCAATGTACTCTACAATCTACGCAAACCAAAATACCTTCCAAGAGACACAAATATGTCAAGTATTTCACCCACGGCTGTGACACACTCTGGTTTCTCTGCTTAAAGTGCTCAAACCAGCCCCTGGAACTCCCCATGCCTGGGAACTCATATTTATCTTCTAAGTGTCCCACCAAGCTTTCCTTCTCTGTGAACCCTTTTGGGACATTGTCTAATTCCTTCAGCTTACTCTACTTAGGTAGATCTCTCCTTTGTGTTCCCAGAGTACCTCACATGTATCTTGGACTTTGCAATTACCCACATTCTTGGGAAATGTTATATTACTTATCTGTCCCTTCCTGAGTACGCAATGAGTTCCATGAGGGCAAGAGCTATCTTTTATTTATCATTTTATTCCTGTATGTTTCACTAATAACATTATTAAATATACTATTATTTCACTATTTGCACTGCTCTCAACATTTTACAGATATTAGCTGATTTAATTCTTAAACTCAACTGGGTACTATTATTATCCCCATTTTACAGAGAAGGAAACGAAAGAACAGAGAAGTTAAATAACCTATCAAGGTTGCCCACTTGGTAAATGCAGTGCTGAGACTGGCCCCAGGCAGTTTGGCTCTCATGTTTCTGCCCTTAGTCTCTGTGCTCTGTGACCTCTTGTGGAAAACATGATTTGCAAGTTTCTTGAACGGTAATGTCAGCGCTCTGTAAACAGTGACGGGTTCTTTGTATCATCTGCCTCTCCCGCCCCTCCCACTTACCTACACACACAAACTCTCAGCACCTATGGCCAACAACCAGTACTAAAAAATTGTGTTAAGTGAACATAAAGATATTTAAAAAACGGATTCATGTTTTTGAATAGTCTCCTGTACCTAAATGCTTTGCAAGTCGGTTTAGTATTTAATTTCTTTTTGAAGTCTCAGCCAAAGTAATCCTCCTGCCATATCTATTTTGTAACATTTTGGTTTTCATATTTTAGCCGTTTTTTTTTTTTTTTTGTATTTCCCACCAAATCATTAAAAAAACCTACAAAAATGTTCAAAACAAGTTTTATTTCCTTTAACGTGTTTACAAGTGATTCAAAAACTGAACCTTAAACCCAGCACATGCTGTTCTCTACTATGGAGGGGAGGAGGGCCATCTTGAGCCCCAGGCTCGGACCACTCCATGTGTAGGTGGAGGTGGTTTTCCAAGAAGATTCAGGGTGGGAAAAGGGTCCCAATGTGTAAATATTCATTATATCACTTTGACAAGGAAGCTAGCAGAAAATATTTATAGCTTTTCTTTCCCATGGGGGGTGTGAGAATCCTAGTATGAAGGGGACCTTCCTGTAGCCAGAGGCCGTGACTCGGTGTTTGGACTGACTCTGCAACATTAGCTCGTAGTTAATGGGAACTGTCAGCTACAGTGCCCCAAGCTGTCACTTTTATAGTGTACGTGTTAAAGCTAAAATGATGAAATTTAATTTCTCCTTGATGTGCCACCATTCCCATCTGTAAAACTATCAGAAATTATGGAGGGATTCAATGTCCAAGGTAACAGTTTCAAAAATAAAAAAGAAAATGGCTAGTGTCTTATTATTGCTGCTGGTGATTCTATTATCCTGCCTCTGTATTCTCTTCAGAGGCGTCATGTGAAAACCCCAACTATTTAAATATTTGGTTGTAAAACACAGGTAAACTTCTTTTTTAAATAAAGAAGGGAAGAAAAGGAAAAAGACAATGTAATCAAATGTAACAGGCTGATGGTTAGCAAAGTAAACATCCATTAATGAATTTTTTAGATACATCTCAGCTTTTGTCTGGAAAATAAGAAACACCTCAGTGGCCATTCCCAGAAGTTTTTCTCATAAATGTAGGTTGAACAGATACAGCACAAGTTCCTGGCTGTGTCACCCATATGTAGTATGGAAACATACTACAATGGTGGTGGGCCCATGTTTTAAAAATATGTTTCAGGTTGGAAATGAATTTCATTTAGTATTTCGCTTGTTTTTCATATTTTTAGCTAGAGTAATGACTAATAAATCACCCACTAAGTATAGTAAATATGGATTGTGCTTCAAATCACAAATTTGTTAGATTTTCGATTGCTACAAGATGATTTAATTAGTTGATTTAGGTTAGGAACCATCAGATTTTTATATAATGGTTAAATGGAAAACAGTATAGATTCGAATAGTCTCTGATTGCCATTTTCTTTTTTAAGCCTTTCAGTTGTTAGTTGAGAATAATATCGGGGGCACCTTAGGAATTAAGCTTATTAAAATAATGCATGCAAATGTTTCTTATGCAGGCACATCTTCTGTGTGTGTGTGTGTGTGTGTGTGTGTGCTTTGCTTTATTGTGCTTCACAAATATCATGTGTTTTACAAATCAAAGGTTTGTGGCAACACTGTGATGAGCAAATCTATAGGTATCATTTTTTCCAACAGGCTCAGATGATGGTTAGCATTTTTTAGCAATAAGGTATTTTTAAATTAAGGTATAGACATTTTTTAGACATAATGCTATTGCACACTCATAGACAACAGTATAGTGTAAACATAACTTTTATGTGCCCTGGGAAACCAAAAATTTGTGTGACTCACTTCATTGCGATCTTTGCTTTATTGTGTTGGTCTGGAACTGAACCCCTAAATGTCTCCATGCTACGTCTGTATATGTTTTTCCTTTATGACCTCTATACCATATATTATGTATTGTTCGTTGAAGCAGAAAATAGTTATAAATGTTAATTTATTCATTCTGAGCCTATCTGCATTTTATAGATTGTCAAAGAATGTACAAGAGATCTTAAAACTTCATAGCACTTTGCTAGGATCAATAAGAAATCAGACATAGTAAAGATTTCAGATTTCTTCCCAGCTAATTAATATGAAATTAAGGCAAATTTCATATTATTTATTTGATGATAAAATCAAATGAAGTCCAGAAAATAATGGGTTCTGAAAGCACATACCGTGATTTTATGACTTTTTTTTGCTGATTTTCTAATGTTAAATTTAAAATAGGTAATTTATTGCTAATACTTCTCTCTTGATTCATTGTTATTCTTGGGGAATTTATCTAGTTCTTTCTTTTGTTCGTTCCTGATAGTATTTTAGTTGCTTTGTGTCTGGGTGGGGGTGGGGAGGCAATGTGTTGGGGGGCAGTTGGTTGGTTGGTTGGTTGATTTGGGAACATTCCATGTGTGGTGTGGTTGCTTTGTTTTGCATATGCTAAAACTGGGTGGATTGGTTGGTTGGTTTGGGTGCATCGGATGCGGATTAGAATAGCTTTGTTTTGTGTGTAGGATATTGGGTCGGTTTTTTGGTTGCTTCATGGGCATTTGCTGTGGGCATAGGTCACTTTGGAGCTCAGGTGTGAGAATCAGTTTGGCAAGGTCACTTTTAGTGGAAGAAGGCAAACCATTATTCTATCCTGGAATAACTTAAGGCAAGATATGAAATCTCTTGATAGAAATGAACTCTAAATGATAATACACTCCTTTGATTGGTTAAGGAAGGTATAAAAACTCAAATATTTGAAAATATCTCAAATATTTGAATAACTGTTATTATTTTCACTGAATTAAGTGGTTATTTGAAGACATCAAAGACATTGTTTCCTTTGGGCACTTTTAGATGACACTTCTACCTGTGAAATAGCCAAAATCAAGACAGAATTTATAATTCACATTGTGCGGAGTTTAAGGGCAAGCATCCATTTTTTTCAGGCATGTGCTTGCCAAGTGTGCAATTTTCCTCCCTTTCTTACCTCTCCGGATTTATCACATGCCGGTTCCTAAGAGTCAAAAGGGGCTATCAGCTACATCTGGCTTGCTACTGTTCAGAAAGCCAGTAGCACCGAGAACCGCAAGGAAGTTCATACGGCTCTTTTCTTCTCTGATTGGCAACTAAAAATGACTGTTACAACAAGAAGTGTTCAATTATGCAAAGTCATTTTAACTTTAAGCTGTTTAGGTACAGAAATAGTGCCAATGTTATGAAGTTAGCTTACTATGTTGTCAACTAAGAAATCAAGCAAGGAATGTATTTACATGTTCTGAAAGTAAGTAATTTTGGTTAAGTTGATGTGCAGTGTTTCCCCTAAATCTCCTCCTTTGCCCCGGCTTGCATGTTAGGGTGGAGATAACATTCATTAAATCAGTACTTGTATCTTTCTTCTCAGGACTAGTCTCTTGCATTTGGGAGATGTTTTGCCACTAGTAAAGGTGACCGTTATGAGAAAATAAATGGCCCCCGCTGGTGTGGCTCAGTGGATTGAGTGCCAACCTATGAACCAAAGGGTCACTAGTTCGATTCCCAGTCAGGGCACATGCCTGGGTTGCAGGCCAGGTCCCTAGTATGGGGTGCACCAGAGGCAACCACACATTGATGTTTCTCCCCTTCTCTTTCTCTCTCCCTTCCCCTCTCTCTAAAAATAAATCAATAAAATCCTTTAAAAAACAAAAATAAAAAAAGAAAAGAAATGGACTCATCTTGATACTTGCGGTAGTTGTTGCATATAAGACTTCAATAATTTGTGTTTGGCAAGAATCATAGACCTGATTTTATGAAAACCCTACAGAAACCAATTGAGCTAATCAGGCATTACACACCATTTATATGTCACAGAGAGTCATATGTTTGAAATCATGTTGACACATAACTGTGCGGCACTCCGATAGTAGCCCTGTTATGTGTGTCCTGTGTCCTATTGGACAATTTAATAAAGCACCTCATGTAGCAGATGCCAAGGTAGATGGTCAGCAGTGACAGTGGATTAAAAGTGCCATGCTTTTATTAACAGTCATGGGATATTTATTAAATAAAACAAGTTGAGAGATTCTGTTGATATATGTGACATTTCATATTCAAAGCAAATTTGCAAACTACAAAGTCTGAAAAACTGAATGTCGAGTCTATCCTGACTGGGGTAGGGACCAGGGCAAACCACACTGCGATAAAATTTTTCATCAACACACGCACTTGTTATTCAAAGTACCACTATGCTGGCTATAGATAAAGTATGTTATCTCTGTATCTGAGCACCTAAGTTTCTTTTCTTAAGGAATGCGCTTAGGATTTCTTAAAACACCCTAGCTATGTCTCCTGATGATTGCTCTACATCAGTACACAAGAGTCCCTAAATCTTTTGTAATTTAATTTGGCAGGCAAAAAAATCAAATTTTCCTCACCTGTATTTTAGGATAGTTGTCCTGATTTTCTTACAACAAGAAAATCCTCTGTTCAGAGTGTGAGACTGGAAAATGGCTGTAAACAGCCACACCATTGAGCAATTAGAGGACAGAGTGCCCGGGCTCCTGTGACATAGTAGGAAGAGCACAGGTTTTATTATTTAAAGAGTTGGGTGCAAGTCAACTCTTATCAGCTCTGCCATCTCTGACAAGTTACTGAAGCACACTTAATTTTGGTTTCTTCATTTTTTGAAAGGGGTTTTGATAGAGTTATTATGAAATGGACAGTTTATGTTTTAGATGAGAAGTTTCCTAACCTTGTAATGCCATCAACTATTGTCAACACAGCCTATTTCCTCCCTCATTCCCTCCCTCCCTCCCTTCCCTTCTTCCTTCCTTCCTCCCTTCCTCCCTTCCTCCCTTCCTCCCTTCCTTCCTTCCTTCCTTCCTTCTTTCCTTCCTTCCTTCCTTCCCATCTGTTCATCTATTAATAAGACACACACGTACAGAGTAAGTAATACACTTGCTTAGTGCCTATTATTGAAAGTTAAGTTCAACAACAGGCAAATTTCTTGAGAGTATGGTTTCTAGTTGCATCAGGACACTGCCTCAGGACCCTTTGATTAGGTTGTACCATCTTGGATTACACCTCACTATCCTTTGGCTGAAGACAACTGGTAAATTCCACACTACTACCATTAAATCAGCATCTCCCTTACTTCTTGTCTTATGAACATTAGCTCTTTCATCTGTCCTCAGAAATAACCTCCCAAAGAGATACTGTCAAAGACTATCATTTCATAACACTAATCTTTCGCCATATCTATCTTAATATAAGGGCCAACTCCCCTATTATTTATCAGTTATTTTTAAATGATTAATAATTTGTCAGTATACGAGTCCTAAATAATACTGTTTCAGCCATACACAGCACACATACTAATATATTTACATATGTTATATAAATTTATTATTAGCTAAGAAACTCACTATTTTGGAAATCATTCCCACAGTAATAAAATAACAAACACACAAGCACACACACACACACACACACACTTGTTTCTGAAATAGGCAATCCATTGTTTTGTAAACAAAGTGACAATAGGTGCTGTGAGGACAAGCTGGCTTCACAATCCACTTGTTGCTTCATGTGGCTCTGCCACTTGTTCTGACATCATCTCTTAAATCCTGAAAATAAATCTGATATCAACACTGTATCCATTGTAGATCCTCTCTAGTAACCAGAGAATGCAGGGAAACACATTATACATCAAGGCCTTTCGCTGTGCTGTTTGGAAGAGAACAGAAAAGGAGCATCCAGACTCATAATTTTAAGCAGCCTTTCTCCCTCAGCTTTTTCACGGAATGACAGCAGAATGTGTTCCTGTATTTCTCATGTTTTGAAAATATTTATTGAGGATTTTTACATCCCCATTTTTCTTCCAAGAATGCTGAATCATGATGGCTTTAATCCCCCGAAGCCAGCTGACAGCCCACACACAACCTGTTATCAAGATGCTCTTGAAAATATGTTCTATGTCTAAATAGTCAAGAAACGTGTGTCTTTTTCTTTAATTTACCATAAAGCCCTCTCCAATTGAATCGCGCTATTCAATACAGTGCATATACTTAATAACAAACCACTTTCCCTTGGAGAGAGACTGCAAGAGAAATGCCTGTTTATTTAGCCAATCACTCACTCCTTTGTGGCCTGGCATAGGGTTGCATTGTCTGTGAAAGGCACCGAGGCACCCCCATTCTGAATGATTTGTTCAGTGTTTCTAAAAATCTAGTGGCCGCGGAGTGGATTTCTACTTTGAGTTTTTTGCTTTTAGCCTGTTATAATGCCTTAACCTCATATTAGCTCCGGAAACTGAAGTTGAAAAGAAATGCAAAGAAGACAGCATACATTTTAGAAGGTTTCTATACTTCTGTTTCAGGTGAAAAGTAACTGCTATTAGTGGCTGTTTTCCCTACAGGTGACATGGAGAGATTAGAGTTTTTCATTTGTAACTCTATGATTCTAAAGACTACTTTCTCATCGTAAATTCTCATTGTGCTCTTTAATGACACTATTAGCAATGCAGACTCAGCACTTAATAAATGTTTGCATATTTCTGTGCTTACAAGAGCGCTTCTGTAACTAAAACTGAGTCCAGCCTTTAAGGGGAAAAAAATGTTAGCCAAGAGTTAAACGTGTTCTCAGGCCATTAGTTGCCTGATGACATGCTTAGTTTGATAGCTTTAGAGACTTGCTTTGAATAAGAAAATTGTATTTCCTCGAAGTGGTCTCTAATTCCCTTGTTTACTATTTCCATCAACTCCCACCTACTTTTTATGTCACTAGTTCCTCCTCTTTATTGATATATTGAAAGGCATGTGATGAATTAAGTTTATACTAAAGTTATTGATTTAATGTTGTCTTTTCTTTAGGCTATTTACATTTAAATAGATAAGAAATATAGAAATGAGTAACACAAAGAAGGTCTTAATAACAGTGGTATACTTTGAGATTTAAAAATGGGCTCCTTGGCATAGCTGGGAAGCCTTTCCCTGACCTACTGAACGTGACCAAGATTGCCCCTTGTTGATTTCCGAGTGGGGTATCTTGGACAGCTGCTGCTCTCTGCTTTCTGTACTGGGTCCCACGGTGCCAATGAGTCTTATCAGAATTGGCTTAGCATAGCGGACGCTGTGCCTTGGCTCACCAGCCTACGGCTGACTACTCCCGGACCATCCCCTACTTCATCAGTTCGTATGCTTTATTCTAGGAATGAATATTCTCCCAGCTTCACTGGCCTCCCCATTTAGCATCTCGTATTGTAGCCAAACATGCCTCTTGCTCAAACTTGTTTGGATTTTGATATTCTTCTTTCAATTTTTAAAGCATCGATTAATTTTATTGAAAAATAATTTTTTTAGGTTATTATAAAATAATAACCTTGACTATATGACAACCTGGTATGCTGTGAGAACACACTTAATAATTATTCTAACAGTTTTTTTTTTCTAATGCTTGTTTCATTGAGGTATCCTGGAGGTAAGCAGAGGTTAATCTGTCCTGAAGATAGAAGAGGAAGGAGGAGGAGGAGGAGGAAGAGAGAGAAAAAGAGCAGAGGCCACGTAAAGCCTCATCCAGGTGGAAGTAAGCAGCCAAAGTTCCAAAGAGCCTTCCCCAGGGTCCCTAAGTGTGAGAATATGCAACAGGAGGCTCTTGGGCATTCCAGAAGAGCATCTGAAGGCAGCAGTACAGGGACCAGGAGTGGCGTCCTTGATATTGTTAACTGACTGTACTTTATGAAACTCTAGCAACTATAAGTTCCTGTATGTTATAAATTGCTGTGATTCTCTGTCAAAGGGGATAAAACAAAAGTGAAAAATGCAGGCTGTACTCAGTTTTGTCTTACTTAACAAGGTTACATATGAAAAAAATAAGTATTGTTTCAATTACTTCTTTAATTTTAGTATCCGCCCCTGCCCCAGATGCATTTTGTGCATTTCCACCTCTCCTCACAAGCTATTGCTGTTTCTGCTTCCTGAATCAGAGAGTCCCTCCCACTTCTTAAGGTTCTGCTTAGATGCTATCGATTTGCTTTGATCAAGTCCTGTCCCCACACACACTGTACTTCTCATCATGGTTTGCCTACTTGAAAAATATGTCATTAATCTTATAGATGACAGAGACAGGGAACAGTTCAGGGATAAATATAATCCGAACCAGGAGGAAAACATAGAGCACTTCTTACTGTTGCTCTTAATAGACTTTTTGTATGCAAAGACTGCAACTTTGAATAGGGAGCGTTTTCTATATCCTAGGAACAATTCTAAAAATTTGAATGCACTATTTCATTTAAAGCTTATTATAATCCTAGGAGGAATATGTTATTATATTCCCTATTTTATATACCGGAAACAGGACCAGATTGTGAAAATACCCCTGGATCACCGATTGTAGGTGCCGGACTGAGGATTTGAATGCAGGAACTCTGGGTGCAGAACTTGTATTCCTTGCATCTACATTATTGAGTACCTACTCTGGGTTGAAGATTGTGCTGGAAGCTTTTTATTTATCACATTTAAGCCTCATAAACCCTTGAGAGGTAGAGATAATCGGGTTCAGAGGTTTATTGGGCTTGCCAGTAAATAAAAGATCTGGGGCAAATACCTTCTAGGTCCAGAACTCCTTATTATACCACCGCAATACCAACCTGAACCCAGTTGTCACCTGTGGATTGCATATAAATATTAGGGGTCCTATTTAACATGCGGGGTCATCAGAATACTTTGGTACAAAATGAACTTTGAGAGCATGTTATCGGCTTTTATTTTTATAGCCTTCGATTTTGTGGGATTTTTTAAATAGAATTGGTGTCTAGTTCATTGTAGGGAAATTTTCTAGTATAGCAAGGTTATAGTTAATGGAGTCAACATGAGTATACACAGTAGACAGTAAATAGGTATCCTAAATTGATGCTATTAAGGGGTGTTGGAGAGACTGCCAGTATTGAGTAGTCATTAGAGTCAAATCTCATGACCTAGACTTCCAGTGTTGCTCTGGAAACAGAGAGGCATTTGATTTGCTTTCCCTAGCAAATTCCTGTGCTTAGGCTAAATACATCTGAAGCAGTTAGTGCTGTTCCCTTGAACTGCCCGTGACACTTTAATGGTGGGAACAATTATCTCACCACTGGATGCCACTGTTGCTCAACCAGAAGTCACAAAATGGGAATTCCTGTGGCAATATAATATTCACCAGTTAAAGAGCATTATTGCTGTTATTGACTGTGGATTTATGCTTTCCAACAATTTTTCTTGATGAATTCGATCCTGTGCGTGAGTTGCACTTGCCAAGGGCAGGTAATGCTGAGAAAATGTATAAATAAATGGTTAGCATGAACTTTCTGATATCTTTTACTTTTGAACGCTCTACTCTAAAAATGCTTTTATTTTTTCTGCTTAGTGTACTGTAGCCGACAGTATCCATTAGTTATCAGCTAATGTTGCAGAGTAAGACCAAACAAGGTGTCATGGCCTTAAGGTATTCGAAGAGGCTCTTCATCCTGACAAAGACCCTGGGTGAAAATAGTTTGCATGAACAGTCACCAGAATATTACACAGGCTCACCAGGCACTGCCTTGCAGATGGAGGGAGTTACACAGCTTCTTCACTTCCACTAGCGCAAGCGCATTAAGGATAACTGTGTTGTAGACTTTTAAAAAGCAACATAAAAATTGTGTGTGTGTTTGAAATAAAATCAGACAAAGTTTGGGACTAAAAAGCTGAAGTAATAAATAAACATGATGTCAGTTTAGGAATAACCATAATTGCTTCGTATGACAAGATTTGTGCAGCAAACACTTGATTAATGTATACAGTGAGGGCCACGGGGTGAGAACCAACCGCATATCTTTTCAGGACCTGTGCCTTCCAATCTTGAAAGTGTCATTTTAGCCAGCATAATTAGTCATTGCTTGCTGAAAGGCAGACACAGCCACAGGTCCCATTTCAATATTTGAAATAATTATTTTTATCTTGCCAGCTATGTTGATTTTATTTATGTGGTTAAAAAATAAAAATACCAATTTTATATTAATAATGGATTTCCATTTACTTCAAACACATTGAAACAGGAAAGTTTCAAGAGGATAGTGCTTTGCAAGTCATAAATTTGAATATATCATATAATTGCATATATGCATAAATATTCCAGTTACCTAAAACATGTATTTTTCCATATCATTTTAAAATCATACCTTTATTGTCTGTCCCCATTGCCTTTGTAATTAATACTTTGCTATCACTGATATTTTCCGGCCTCACAACGGGTATTGCAATTCAGTGCTCAGTGCATTTTTATTTTCTTTATTCTTCATTTAAAAATAAGAGTAGACTTATTTTCTTTCAAAAACAATCTCTTGATGTTGAAAAAGATGGGAAAAGGTAGGTAAAAGGAAGAGGTCATATCTCTATAAATATTTACTTTGAAGTTTTTAAATGTCAGTGTCACAACTAAACTGGAAAAAGGACAATAGAATGTTAATTATTTCAGGTAGTAAAAAATAGTTGTAACTAATGTTTTTCATTTTACATGTAACAAAAATTTGGGTGAAATTATGGATATATGCATATGTACCTATATATAAATATGTGTCAGTTGCTAACATATTTATTTCCTTTCAAAAACTAGAGAATAACCTAATGGTGAAATATAATCATATTAAGACAAAATGAAAATTAATTTTGAATTCAGTGTAAATACTATCACTGATTTATGATCGTTAAGTAATATTCTGTGAGAGTTATTCATAGAACACGATGACAATATTCAGAATAGTATTTTAAAAAGAAATACTAAAGAGACAGAAAACATCTACAGTGGTCATTATATTTTTAGCATAATGCATAACATCTTCTCCAGTATGTCGGGGAGTTCCTAAATGGAGTGAGAAGTAGACACAGTAAGACAAGTAGTAATTCCATTTGTCTAAAGTGTTCATTTAACAGAGTCACATTAAGCTGAATGAAGCAGACCTCCCCCACCCTCTCACTCTGACTAATAGACAACAATAAATGATCACAATTGTTTCATTTTCTTCCCGAATTTGATTAGACAAAGAACATTTTTCCCTCTATCCATGTTTACCTGAAATGTCTAAACAGAAAAAATGTGGAGTCTATATACATGTATTATTAGCTAAGATAAATACCTTATATCATAATAACTAATACCATTTTCTCAAAAATATATACAAAATACACAAACCTGTTAATGGCAATACTTTATACAATGTAAGCAGATATTATGAAGAAGTATCTAGTAGAGTCATTTTTCATTCAGTTTATACAGAATAATATCTATTGCTTATGAGTTAGTTTTATTTTAAAAGTAAATCACACTCATGATGAAAAATCAGAAATGATCAGTATGCATTATGGCATTACATACTATTAATGCAATGATTTTAAATAGACTACTTGAGAAAGTCTGGGTTCTTTACAAATCGTTTAAGTAAATGTTCCCAATAAAAGTTAGGTAAAAGTTTCATTGAACAAAAAATATTTCTCTAACTTTATATAAATTTAGATATTTTGTTACTAAAGTTATTTTTATAAATATGGATATTCTGTCCTGAGATTCTAAATATCGTGCAGTCCAACCTCTCCCTGTCTTAATACAGTTACATTGGATGTTGCTGCTTTTGAATTCAATATTATCAGCTGTTGGGATATTTGTATCTTTCTTAGGTCACATTGCTTTGGTATAGTAGTACATTACTTATATGTTTGTTGTATCACATCAGCAGTTTAAATACTAGAAGGTAGATGTGAATCAAACTATATTCATGGGTGGATTTCTTAGATGATAAACTAAAACCTCAAAAGCAAAGATACACCTTTTTTTAAAAATAGTCTTTAGGGACCTTTATGGCTTATCAAGTGGGGAAACATTTATAGATCGAACAATATTAATTAATAACCACTCTTCTGAAAAAAATACATAAATACCACCACACATCCTTTTATTAGTAGTTTCTCCCTTGTCATCAAACATGATGAAGAGTTTAACCTTTGCCATTTGTCTATTATAACTTTTTTGCTACTACTTTGTGAGATTCAAAATTCCAAGAGCTTGTAGGCTGGACCTTCTCTACTGGAAAATTATAGTATTAAATATTTTGGAACATGGAAGATTCTCTGACATGTAGAACCTAGAAAAGTAGAAAACTGTGATCCATTGGAGCCAGGACCAAAGGGAACCTGTTGAGTGGCTCGGGCCTCCCTGACAGACTCTTCAGAGATGAGGAGAGGCTTGGTGAGGGTAGGCACCAGGAGAATTAGAGACTGCGTTAAGAGGAGGGGAACTGTTTTATACTGATAGGTAATTGATTGGGCAAGGAGGTATCAGGCTATTAAAGTGTTTAAAGAAGAAGACTCAACAAGTTTAGGCCCCTTCTGAACAATTAGAAACTGTTTGCTGAAGTTCGAAGGTACATCCATTCCCATACAAACCTGAGAAGAAAATAGTGGTTTATAAATGATTACTTTAGTTGACTATTTGGAAGGAGTTCAAGAAATATTCTAAGAACTCTTTGTGACCTTAGTGAGAATAACACCCATTTTTGTGTGCATGGCAAATGTAACTTTGAATTCTTTTGGCAAATTTATGTGTTAACCATAACATGATCAAGCTCTTCGCTAAGTTAAGAATACAGAAGGAAGGAAGTGAAACATAAGAGGCTACCTGAAAAAGAAACTAGCAAACTTTATCTTGGTTCAGATTTCAGGCCAGGTACAATCATAGCCTCAATAAGTTACCTCATTTGTTAACTTATCCATAAATATATCAACATGAAGAAAATAGAAATGTTTGTTTTCTTCCTGGTTTTCAATTGGCAACTGTCATCGAAGATTTACTTTAGTTTTAAAATTACAAAGCAGTAGAAACTACGTGGGATACAAGAATTTAGATTAAGAAAATATACGAAGCAGATATACAACAGGAAAAGGTTTTGCTAGGAAAATTATTTTTGCATAACTTTGGAAAAGAATACTCTGTGCACGGAGCTGAAATGAGTTTGCAGTTAGACCCACAAACCAAAAATGTCTGTAAGAACTTGGACAGGTACTGATGAATAGACATAAAAGTGACACAGATATGATTTATTTATGTTCAGTCACTCCTCCTTAGCAGTTTAAAAATTAAGGCTTACTCATGCATATATAAAGGAAACAACATTTATTAACCGAAAGTGAAGTCCTTCCCTTTGGATATTAAATTAACTGAGACAATAAAAATATTTCTTTAGTTAATGTATAGTCATGCATTTTTAAAAATGCTTGAACTTTTAATTTTTTTATCTTTGAAACATTGAACACCACCAAAATATCAGAGAATGTCAGAACCCTGAGGGTTGAGAGCAAAGATGTTATTTCAAGCACTAGTTAATTAACAAAAACCAGCCAAACAAAAACCACCACCATTATGATGATGGTCAATCAAATGTCCATCATTTAATTGATCACCATAATACTGAATCTGATTTGTGTTTATCAAAATTCCTTCATAGCTGTTAGAATAGTAAAGATATAAAGTCTTGAGACCTTCATAGTAATATAGTAGTGAGCTTATTTTTTGATATTTCCTACGGCATTTTAAGTGTGGCTCCGTTGGTGCCCCGTAAGAAGAGCTGTGTGTAGTTAAATGAGGAAAAAGAGGAAAAAAAATATGAGAAACAATAGAAGTCTGTGAAAATTATGACTTGCACATAGTAGGTGATCAGTAAATCATAGGCTCATGAAGTCTTAGATTTGGGGCATAACAATCTCTTCTTTAAAGATGGGGCAGTGTGTTCATGTATATGAAGTGAGTTTTTTGTGATCACAAGATAACTTAGATGATGGGGAAGATGATGATGGGAGGGAAATTAGAATCCTGTATTTTTAAATGTTCAGGAGAAGATAATTGAATGATCAGAGCACCTTGTTTTCTTTCTCAGTTGATTTTTATATTCATAGGCAATAGCAAAATGTCTAATGCAACAAGCTCTAATCTTATCTTTAGGGAAGATTCAGAAACAAGCTGAAGATTGGAGTGAACCATAAGACTGGGACAATGTATCTAATTCCACACCGAACTGAGAGGTCAATATGTTCTTTTCTCCCACCAGCAGGATTTGTCGTTCATGATATCAAGACTCTCCTTGAATTGCATTACTAATGGAAGAAGTGAAGTGAAGAGGGGGATACTGAGAAGCAGCAAAGGCTGCAGGAATTTCTAAGCTGGGGTTATGGTGTCAGCTATGGGAAGTCATGAAAAACTGGGAAGGGAAACTAAAGAATATTGGCCATACAAGATATTTTCCTCCAGGGGCATTATGGCCTATGAGATCTCACTGAAGTTGGAGACGTTCTTTTACCATTTCATTCTATTCTGGTTTCAGGTAACAGGAACGAAAATTGAACTAGCGTAAGGAAAAGGGGCGTTTGAACAACTAAGTCACAGAAGGCGCCTGAGTATTCTTGAGACCTGTCTGGAGTTTCGCTGCTTTAAAATGGCAGCTTCTCTCTTTCTCATTGTAGTCCAGCCATCTCTTCATAAAAAGGAAACAGATAGGCCAGCTGTGGACTTGAATATCTCAAAAGCTACCTGTGAATGACAACATTAACTCGTTCCTTCCCATGCACAAAATTGCCAGAGAAGAGCCTCAGGGAAGGGGGGGTCACCATCTCTCAACCAATCAACAGTGACCAAGGAAATTGGATTGGTCCAACCTAGTATTTTGAGAGGTTCTACTTAGAAGAGGGAGTGGGGTTTATTGCGCCAGGGAGGCAGATCCGAGTTAAATATGTTGAACTGAGGGGAGGGCAGTTCCTAGAAAAGGGGTACTGAGCAGATAATTCTAGGTATTCTGTTGTGGTTGCCAAATCACAGGTTGGTTACTAAGATTTCTTTTTCCAGGTTACAAATAAAAGCAACATATTTTAGTTAATTCAACTGATGGTGATTTATTATAAGGACACATAGGAAAGTAAAGAAATCCATCTCAGAAATCCTCTAGCAATACGGTTAGCATGTCCTTTCCACATCGGGTAGCCAATGCCCTCTATTCTGATGCTCCTTTCTTATGGTGACTGAGTTGCAATGGGAGGCACGTGAGAGCAGATGCAAAATGAATTACATCTGGACTCTTGCTCATGGCTTCTGTTTTCCCACTCTTCTGGTTGTCCCACACAGGGTAGCAACTTCCTAAGTCTCTAGGGTCTTGTATTGAAAGTGTTTGAGCTAGACTCTTCTTGGGTAGACCAGTTACCATAGAATACAGGATGTTTGTTGGGGGTAGAGTTTTCAAACCAATTTATTTTATAGGCCACTGGTCAGATACCCAATTTTGGCCAGATATCAATCATTGTTTCAGCAGTTAGAACCAGGAAAATGGGGTCAAGGCAGGAGAAATTGAGAATTAGAGGCAAATCGTGGCTGTGTCAAGTAACTTAATTGGTGGATACCTAGGGTGGGCTGCCTAGCGTCCAAAAAAAACTAAGACTAAATTTTTTTTTGTTTTATTTTTTTAATTTTTAAAGTACATTTTATTGATTATGCTATTACAGTTGTCCCATTTTTTTCTCCCCTTTATTTCCCGCTACCCTGCACCCCCCACCAATATTCCACCCCCCGCCCCCACTCCCGCTTAGTTCACGTCCATGGGCTGTACATACAAGTTCTTTGGCTTCTCCATTTCCTATACTATTCTTAACCTCCCCCTGTCTATTTTGTACCTACCAGTTATGTTTGTTATTCCCTGTACCTTTTCCCCCACTCTCCCCCTTCTGCCTACCCACTGATAACCCTCCATGTGATCTCCATTTCTGTGATTCTGTTCCTGTTTTAGTTGTTTGCTTGGTTTTTATTTTTGTTTTTTAGGTTCAGTTGCTAATAGCTGTGAGTTTGTTGTCATTTTACGGTTCATAGTTTTGATCTTCTTTTTTTTAGATAAGTCCCTTTAACATTTCATATAATAAGGACTTGGTGATGATGAACTCCTTTAACTTTACCTTCCTGGGATCCACTTTATGTGCCCTTCCATTCTAAACGATAGCTTTGCTGGATAGAGTAATCTTGGATGTAGGTCTTTGGCTTTCATGACTTTGAATACTTCTTTCCAGCCCCTTCTTGCCTGTAAGGTTTCTTTGGAGAAATCAGCTGAGAGTCTTATGGGAACTCCTTTGTAGGTAACTGTCCCCTTTTCCCTGGCTGCTTTGAAGATTTTCTCCTTACCTTTAATCTTGGGTAATGTAATTATGATGTGCTTTGGTGTGTGCTTCCTTGGATCCAACTTCTTTGGGACTCTGAGCCTCCTGGACTTCCTGGAAGTCTGCTTCCTTTGCCAGATTGGGAAAGTTCTCCTTCATTGTTTTTTTCAAATAAGTTTCCAATTTCTTGCTCTTCCTCTTCTCCTTCTGGCACCTCTGTGAGTTTTGTTTTTTTAATAACCAATGAATATTAATTGAAATCCCTCTTTTGCCAAGGATTATTTTAGATGCATGAGTGTGCACCAAGATATAGAGAGTTCCTGCTACAGAAGAGCTATAAAATTGATGAGGGAGTAAAAACTATCACAATCGACATAAGTAGAGAATGCCACCACATATTGTTTTTTAATTTTTCCATTAATTTAAGCTAAAATACACAATGTGTTTCTTCACTCCTTGCCGTGTAATTTTTATCATAAAGATTTCTTTTTTAAAAAAACTCAGAAACCTAGACTTTTCCAAAAGCAAGAAGTTTTTTTGTCTTGTTTTGTTTTGTTGTTTTGTTTTGCTTTAATCCCTTAAGCTATTCTGGGGACAGAATGGAAATTTAAGAAATAGCTTTCATGAAAAAGAGGTAGTTCAGAGTCATCATAGGAAGCAGAAGGTGATTTAGGAAAGGGGACTGAGAAGAAATTGAATGAAAGAAAAGAAAACGGGTAGGGGAGGGTGATCGAAACCAAAGATAATCCCAAAGAGCAGTGTACATAGTTCCTGCTGCCATCAGTACCATCGTCCAGTCGCCACGGTCTGCTGTAGGCTTAGTGTCTCCAGTCCCGAGGCTGCTTCTGGGTAAAACAGCAAGCTCAGCCTGTTTGGCCCCCTCTCTGTGCCTGTTACTTGCCGTGGGTCTAAGAAAGGGAAGGCTTCAGGCTTCTGGGATGAGACTGCTGTTTCTTTCTGCTCCCAGCTCCATGGAAATTCTATGGGGACAAGACTATAGATAAAAGATGTGGAGGAGGAGTAGGAAGGTCTCAAATGTTTAGTGACGAGGCAGGGTGGCTTGATTTTTAAGTTCCTCTGATACATTTTATTTATGCATTTGATGTTCCTAGAGATACCGAAAAAGGGGGAAAATGCACAGGTAGAGTGCTTGTGCAAATAACAAACCAAGAACCTACTACTGCCTGAGATTCTCGTCCCTGCCCAGGGTGCAGTTTCGGAGCTACAAAAGGCAAGCCGTGTGCACTCTGATATGACTCAATCCTGGGGTATGTGAGATCATGAAAAGCCCAGGAACTCCTGTAGCTAGCAATGACCTGGGGACTGGCGAGGGTGAACTTGCAGAGTGAGAATACAGAGAAGGCCTAAAGCTGGGGCCATTTTAGGATACACCTGATCATTGCAGGTTGGTTCTGTCCTGACATGGCCACCTTAAATTCTTTCACCTGAGTAGCTCAGGCCTGGGACAATTTCTGGCCCTTTATAACCAAATTGGTAACTTTCAATTAGAATCTGTTTAATGGGAATGAACCCCAAACCAACTTGTCCTAGAATCCGAGGGAAAAGTCAAAAGACCCATAAAACTAAAAATCAAAGATGTAGTTCTACACATGTTGAATTGTAGTTTGAGTTAGTGCAGGTCAGTTTAGGAGGGTGGGAATAGGGGGAAAATCGGAAGACAGGTGATTATGTCCCCAGGGCTACCTAATCTGCAGAGGCCGTCAGATACTGAACCAGCTTTTAAACTCATTTCTGAGTGCGCGGCATGAGGGGGTATAGAGAAGAGTGGAGACTTTATGCGTGAGGGGATGTTTTATTTTCTTCTCTTTCTCGGGAAAGTCTAGACTTTGGATGAGCACTGTGGAGCAATGGAAAAAATGGTGAATTTCTTTTTATATATATTTAAAAAATCTTTTCTGTAAGCATCTCCCCAGTGATCTGGCACTCTATAGGCCAGCTGTCCCTGGCCTCTGTTTCATTCAGTCTGTGGCCTGGGGTGAGCCCTTTAAATCCAGCTCCCGCGCCCTGACAGGTGTTTTCCCAACTCCTGAGGCAGACGATTTTGGAGAGTGGCTGAGCCAATAAGATTTTCCTATGGGGGAGGGAGCGGGAGAAAAGGCGTGGCTTGTGGGTCATAGCGGGGGCGGGGTTTGCGCGGCTGAGCAGAGCCAGCCTGGTTGCGTGGAGGGTTTTATCCGCCCCCCTCCACCCCCCCCCCGCCTTCTCCGGGTGTCTTATTAATTTCTCCGTGGGGCTGCAGCTGGAGACTGTGAAGCGTTGGAAATGACGCTTGGAGCTTTAATTACCGCAGCCGCCGGACAAGTGTAAGGAAAGCTGACAGGAAAAAGGACTGGATAGGGGGAGAAGAAGCGAGACGCTTCCCCCCTCCCCACTTTCTTCCCAATTTGGACTGGAGGTGCTAGGAAACTAAAAAGGGAACCGAACATACCCCAGCCGGGGCGAGAGGCCGGAAACCTACCGCCCCTTTGCAATCAACTTTTTTTGGAAACCTTTCCCCCCCCTTCCTTTTTATTGTTGCCCGGCCAGCGAGAAAGAGAGAAAGTGAGCAGGGAAGGAAAGAGAAGGATCACACAGGGAAATAGCTGCACAGTCCGGCCAGGAGCTCCACACTCACACACTCGAGCACCCTTTCACACGCGCACACACGCGCGCGCACTCTCGCGCACATTCTCCCCTTCCTCTGGTTCCCGGACCTGGACCCGCGATCGCGGACTCGGTCGCCCGCGCTCGGAGTCGGTGCACCGCGCGCGCGACGCGCCAGTCCCCCTCGCGCCCCCCACGCGCGCCTGGCTGACGGATCTCTTCTGCGTGCCCGAAAGGGGATATGCCATTTGGACATGTAACTGTCAGCACGGGATCTGAGACTTCCAAAAAATGAAGCTGGCGACAGGACTGTGCGTCTGGGTGAGCCTTCTGGTGGCGGCGGGGACTGTCCAGCCCAGCGCTTCTCAGTCAGGTGGGTCCTGGTTCCTTCTCGCGCTCCAGTTGTTGAACCTGCTGCGGCCGGCTTGGTTTCATGGGTGGCTCCCTTGCCCCCGTCGCCCACCCTGACATCCGCTGGTTCTCAGGAGAGGAGGGACCAATCCACCGGGTCCTCTTCCTTGGTCTCTTGGTCGCCTCTCATTCTGTCCCCAAACTTATCCTCAGTGTGTGCGTGCATTTTATTTGTCGTGGAAAAAAAACAAAAACAAAAACAACAACCCTCTGCATCTCTATCTCCTTTTCCTCTCTCCTTAAACCCCTTTTTTCTTTCTCGCACGTTTTCTTTGAGCCTCTGCCGGATCCCTTATTGTCGCGCCTGTTGTGAGGGACACGGGAGACCCAAACCTTGAGTCAGAGGAGACTCTCCTCTCTCGGTTTGGTCCCGGAGGGGAGAAGCTTGGGAGAAGTGCGCACCGCCCGGGACGTGGAAGGACTGGGGTCCCGGGACGGTGCCAGCTGGGCCCGTGCGAGAGGGCGGTGTAGAGTGGAGCTTCGAGAACCGGCTTTGCACCTGTATGTGCTGCTGACGGCCACTGCGCCTCCAGTCGCCCGAGCCTTGCCGGGTCAGACCCGACTTGAGCCCAACCTGGGCTGCTGCAGCTACGGACCGGCGCGCCGCGGCCACGGGGCCCGGAACTAGGGGCCTCTTGGGCCGGCGCCCCAGAGCTCTCACCCAATCGACTGGAAGGGAGCTTGCCTGAGTGTCTGACCTCTTTAAAAAGGGGGAAAAATAAAAAAGGTTGACACACTTGAGCCAGGAGCCCGGCCTTCCCGTCGGTTGCTGGGTTTGGCTCCAGGAAGAGTTCGTCCTGTAGTTAAACTTGCTATTGGCCGGAGTCCCTCCAACTTCTCTGTTTACTGCCCAGTGCGGCTGCCGAGCCGACCAGTCGCGCGATTTGATTGAACCGGAGGCGGGTGCGGCTGTGCTGGGTGCGCGGTCACTGTTTGCGAGAGAGCTTGAGCCCCAGCTACCTGGACAGGCCAAAGGCTAAGCGACCCCCGAGAGGCAGCGCGGCGGGGCTGGCGCGCGGCTGCGGGCAGGGCTAATGACAGCACCTGCATTGCGAGGGAGCTCAAAGTTTGACACTTGAGTTTCCTCGGGATGAAAGTGGGACAGGAAGGGACCGCAGAAAATCGGTGTCTGACGCGACCAAGGGGGCCCTTCTGGGGAGTCGGAGAGATTTCCGGAACCATCCGGGGCTGCTCCCGGGAGCGTGGGAGGCAGCTACAGGAGATAAAGCCCCCGGGAGTAGCGGTACGGAGAGCTTTAGGCCCCGGGAGGGTGTCCTTCTGACCTCACCAAGAAAACAGTGCGCTGTAGTTTTCCCGCTCCGCCCCCACCGCGGTCGCCTCCCCCTCCTTGCCTTGCCTAGTAAATAACAAGTTACAATCATAGAGCCTTTCAAAATGACCTTCGAATGGCACAATGTGTGCCGTTTGTACTGGTCGTTTGCACCCTCCCAATTACTCTCAAATTCTTCATGCATACCAGGTTCTGCGCTCCAGCCACCTCCGGAATTACACCAACACGGACTTGAGATTCCAAGCGGCCTCTTAGATACATCCCTTTTTATCTCCCTCCCCACTCCGAGTCCCTTCATATTTTCCTTCAATGGGTTGATTATGCACATTGACCCATTCAAAAGCAGTTGCGACCGACAAGCAGGCTTAGCGGAGAGGAATTTCTAGGAGGCGACCTACTGGGGGCTGTCTGGTTCAGCTTCAGGCGCTGGGGGACCAGGCTCGAGTCCGCAGCAATTTGGTATTAACTGTGTGGCTCGGGGTTGAGCTATGCCGAAAAGCCCTTTTCAGAATTTCTGCAAGGAATGTAATCCAAATTAGTTCTGCAGCTGGTCTCTTCTCGCTCCCCTCCACCGCCCCCCCGCCCCGCGAATTGTCAGACCCACAAGTGAGCCCATTTAGAACGCGAGGATTAGCGTGCCATTGTTGTTCCGTGTGTGACTCTGTACTTGAAATTCTGGGGACACAAAGGCGAGCCTCACTTGTTCAAAACACAGTGATCTAGATAAAAGGGCCGCACAAACAAAAGCTGTCGGGTGCATCCCTGGTATAATTGCAACACGCATGCTAAGGTGATCCACTGGAAACTGTAAATGCCCCTGGGGACTTCTTTTTTCATCCTACCCCACCCTCACCCTACAGCACCTGGCAGGGAAAGTTCAGTTGGTTTTAATGTAGTGCTTTTATAAAACCAAGTAACTGTCTGGGGTGTGAGTGAAGATCTGTGTGTTTGTGGCTGCGTATGTGTGGCTGTATGTTCCCAAGTAAATACATATTGCGTCTCCACTCTCGTGGTTAGCAGTCAGTAGCAGTTTGGAGGAGTTTGTTTTGGTCCAAATGAGAAATTAAGTGCGGATAAGTAAACTAAGCTGCCAGAGGGCGACAAGATGTTGAGTGAATTGCTTTTAGATGAAACAAATTAAGGAAACGAGGGAAGACAATCTGCTTCTCGCATTATTAGACACGCTTGGAGTTCAGGGGAAAGCGGCATATTTTTGAAATGCTAATTTCTTAAGAAGCAGAAGGAATGCACCTTATTTACTGCTCTATGTGAATAGAATAAAAATATGGGGGGGGGCACGACAATCTCTTAGAGTTAAGATATTTCTGAAAATAATTGTAACCGAACAGGACTTGTTATTCTCCTTGTTCTTCAGCTTTAGAGAAAGCGATTTTTTTTTTTTTTGTAATTCAGAAGGACTTTGCTTCATTTCCAGTGATTCATTTTTCGAGAAATACTGTAGTCAAGGGCCCTTTATGTGGCAGCTATAAAGCCTTTACCACTAAAAGGAATAATTCCAAAATTTATATCTTCCTGGTATGATTGAAAAATAATCAGTATCACCTTTGTATTGAAATGAACTACATAGTAGTATGGACATGATAGTCTTATACACCTTAATAGATATGTGATGAGCAAGTTCAGTTCCCATTTCTTATTTGCAAGTAACTTAGTCCTGCTTTCATTCTATAAAAGAACATACATTTTCTTACATATTTAAGATATAACTCCATTTTTAAGGGTTGTTTTACCTTTGAGAAGAAAAATGTTAATAAACTTAGTTAAACGATAAAAAAGATGTTAAATGTATTTTCAAAATAAGCCCCATATCAATTCCTTTTCCTACATGTGTTTGCAGTAAACACCCATGGGTGCATTGTTTCCTTTTTTTCCTTTTAATTTTGAACATTTTACATATGTAAAAAGGGGTCTTTTTAGAAGGTATTATTTTTTTTTCAGGATTCTTCTTAATAAATTTATACCTATTACTATAAACTGTACATTACTTGGAAACACTCTCATATAGACTGTTGTGATAAAAATTGAAAGACTCTTGGTTCTGTCATGATTCCTGTTTTCTGATTTTCTTCAAAAATAAACCACTTTTATTTATTTTAATCATGCGTACATTGAAAGTCAATTTTTTGAAAGTCAAGGTACTTACTGCTTTACATACATTTTTCATTTAGTCACTGGAAATGTGTCTTAATTAAGAAATTACATTAGAATATTTACCAAGCCATGTGCTTCCTGGAAAATTTAGGTATTTTTTACTCTAACCTGAACACAGTAAGTTCTTAGTGGCTGAATTTTAGACTTTGCATTTATCTGAGGTAAAATTGTATTTCCTTCTTAAAGTGGATTCAAATCTTTAGTATTCATGAGCTTTCATCCCTTTGGTTCTTAAATAAAAGTGCTATTTATCATCTTTCTTATGCATTCACCTTTTCCATTACTATAGATTCTTTTTTTTTACATCTTATTGCTTATTGAGTTTACACATTTGAGTATATATTTTCCCCTCTGCCACTCTAAGCATGTTCTTTTTCCTATGTGTTTTTCCCAGCGATCTGCCACTCAGCCACTGCAGGAGTCCTCTGAGCCAATTTTCATTCTTTCTTTCTGATAAATCTGATATGGCTGGTTGACTGGACAATCGCAAGCCATTCCATTGCTCAGATATATTCCTGAAAGACAATAAAAAGGCATCGATCCAAGATCACTAACGCATCTCAAAAGCTCTGACTCCAAGGCCATACTTCTCTACAGAGAAGTCTCTTTTTCCTTTTCTCTTTCCTTTTTTTCTCCTCTTGACCAAGGAAGGAAGGTTAGACGACTGCCATTTTAAAAAAAAATCTGGGGATGCAAACAATTGGGATCTTTCTAAATATTCTTTGAAGCTTGGTGATTAGAGCCATCTTGAGATTAATAAGTATGTAAGGTGTACCTTTTAGACAATAAATTGAATTAGGGTCACTTAGACATTGCGATGCTTAGAAGTAGTGTCATTTTTATATTATTTCAGTTTCATTATTAGGAAAATTTAAGATATATAAAAATAACCACAAGTTTTTGCTTTAATTTACAGTGAGTGTTCTGCTGCTATTGGATATTATGTGTAATTTGTAAATTCCTAAAACATAAATAAAACAAATGACCAAAAAGGTGTTCTGTTACCTGCACACTTGTTGGCCCTTGCTGTTTGATTTTACCCTTTATGAGAGGTACAATTTTATAGATACGTTCATGTTTGTATTGAAATCAGCTTATACATGTTCAAGCCTATAGCTGTTCTACAAAAATTAATCGTCAAGTATATTCCATTGTTTTCTTTTACAATGATTTACTGAGTCTGTTGTGCAGGCTAGAATTTAATCATATTATAAACTAAATAATTTTAGAAACAGTCTACTATGTTACATTTGACCATGTGGAATCAAATTACATCTTTTCTCCAATACTCATTTTCTAAATTATTATAAATATTGGGCTGTTGGAGTAAAACCTTATGTTTCATGGTTTCTAATACAGGTATTGATAGGAGTTTACAGTTTATAATGACAAAAAATTTCTTAATTTTTCTTTTTTTAGTAATGAAAAGATCCTAAATCAATGTTCCCTGAAACTAACTCTCTGCATAATTTAAAGGAGATTTTAAGTGCCTATTTTGCGGATGTGGCCCAGGACATAACCAAGTGGTTAAAATCAGGATTTCTACATTGTGGTGACATTTCCTCTATTTTCTTCTTAATACCTTGAGCAACTCCATGTCTTTGTGACTTGGCTCATGTGCCCTGGGGGGACATGCCTGTAGTGTAATCTCTATTTCTCCACTGCAGAGCAGTTTTCGGAAAAATGTCTTTCAAGTCTTCTGTGATATTGAGGTAATTCCAGTAACAAGTTAATCGATATATTTCAAACATGTACACATATGTTAATAAACATGATGTAAAGTTTCTAGCAGACCACCTCTGTTACAAGAGCACCTGTCTAAATGAAATAAAGAGGTTATTTACTCTAAAGTATTTGTATTGGAGGCCGTTTCCCCAAAATATTAATTTTCAGAATTGCTCTATGTTCTCTTCAGATTTCATTGTAATGACATTTTTCTTTTTTTCTGAGTTGTTGATGATTCTGACTAGTTTGTTTAAAAATGGACCTTTTTTCTAGTGTTTTAATCAAAGCTTTAAAGCTACATCCTTGTTTTTAGATTTGACACTTAGACTAGCACTTTCTATTTGTACCAGTTTTCCAAAAGGGAAGAGAACTGCCTCACATTTATAATATAGAGGTGAAATATATCAATATTTTGGGGCCTAATTCTAAAGTGTGTTTTTAAAACATGTAGTAATTGCTTTATAGTTATTTTTTGAATAAGTGATTGTTCTGCAAGCTTGTTACTTTGCACAACTCCAGGGGGCAGCAGTCACATAGGATTTAATGGGACAGGTTCTGTGGATAGCGCAACAGCAGCCCTGCTATTGTGTGATGCTACAGAATAAAGCACCAGAATAAAAGTTAAGAGAATTGGATTCTGGTCAGACAGTCATTTTTCTATGAGATCTTAGGTTAGACTTCTTGCTCTGTGTCTCAATTTCTTTATCTCTATTAGTGTAGCTAAAAGTGATACCTAAACAATTATAATGATTTTTAAAAAATGATTTAGTTAGAAAAAGGATGTTCAAACTTTTAATAAAGGAAATCCATTGATTTTCGGTTATTTTCATGAGTGGGCCTTCTTTTCTTTTTCAAGTGAATTCATGGGTGTAGCCCTCATACCTAAAATAGGTGAAAGGGGGAAAGAGAGCTCCTTTTGTCACAATTGCCCAGAGAAGACAGCTTTGTGTCCCTGACCGCAGCATTCTCCCCATTCCTCCTACTCTTTCCTCTATTCCCCTGTGCTTGCGTCGCAGAAATCTAGCACGATTTAGGAACCACAGATCTAGCCCTCTCCTTTAAAAAATAATTTAATTTAATTTATATTGTATTTTTTCTCCATTATAATTTAACCACCTTATACCCCGCTTGCCGCAGCAATCACCACACTGTTGTGCACATCCATGAGTCCTTTTTCCTTCTTGCTCAATCCCTCCACCCCTCACCTCCTCTCCCTTTTAACTGAGGACACTGGGACCACTGGGAAGTTAGATGATATAAGTTAGTTGGCATCTCCTGGTACCTATATCATTTTCTTGAACATCCATATAAATACTTGAAAAGTTGCAGACCCTTAAGAAATAAATAAATACAAGGCTGTATTGTTTTAAAAGAGAATTGCAAAATTGAAATTAAAACAAATGGATCAGAACCATGGGCCTAATTATCAGACTGTGAAGTTCTTTTCAAGGGGAAGACAGTGGAATTACCAACATCTTTAATTTATATGTAAGATGCCATCGTTGATTGCATTTATAATTGACAGCACATTGTGATTAGAGAAATAGAGCACCTTTGTTAAGGCAGTCCTATAAGAAATCTGTTTATTTGTCAGGGCCTATTCCAGACATATCATTTTGACCCTGAAAGTCAGGTAAGAGTTACCCACACTAGTTTTTGTGTATAACAGCACCTTCAAAAGTTTCTTTTATGTTGAGACTTATAAAGATGATCAATAAGTAGAAAATGGTTATTTCTTCATTCTTTATTTAGTGATATGCATGCTTAAACACAATGGATTATAAGGATAAACAGTGGGTTTGTTGTCACCAATTAGTTGATGGTACCTTAATCAGCAAATCCATGGGAATACTTCAGATTTGTCCACGCTCATCCTTGGATCCAAGTTATTCATCTTTTATGCTGTCATTTTGGATCCTCTTGTTTTCTTCAGGCCCTTACTAACTCACAGTTGTATTCTTTGCACAAGTGCATAAGCAAAGCTTTAACCAGCAAGACTATACATTTATTTCTATTGCATATTTGCCTGCCTCTAGTTGGCTTCTGCAAGATGCTGCCTCTGGTTCTCGTGAGCTTGCAAGGTTGTTGTCTTAACCTTAAATATCTCTTGTTGCTTTCCTCAAACGCTGGAGATTTTTCAGCCATGGTCAGTCAGCATTCTCATGGGCCATAGTGACAGAAAGGAGGTTTTGGCTTGGGAGAGTCACTCCTGTTAGGAATTTGAGGTGAGAATGGACCCCATAAAACATCAACATAGATCCCATGTAACTTACTGTGCAACATCATTAAACCTCCCCCTTGAGAGGTAGAGGTAAGTCAGTATAGTTGTTAATCATGTTATTTCCAATATAATAGGGACAACTGACTCATACCAAACATCAATAAGAATATGTAAGATTCAATGTCTGAATCCTGACAGTTAAACTAATAGGAATCAAGCCTGTGTGTGTGTGTATAAATAAATAAATAAATAATTTGGGACATAGTCTAAAGGTGTTTAAAGAGAAGAAAATGAATAGTGTGATAACCAAGTCCAGTCTGAGGAGTGTCTTCCCAGGTATTTTAAGAACCAGGCTTACCTAGTCAGTATTCCGCAGCTGTGCCTTGCTTGTTGTCTTTGCCCTTGCTGACCTCTTTCCCCCGGGATTCATGGTTCACGTGGTGCCCCTGCGCGTCCCAACTGTTGAATTTTTTCAGTTCTGCATTAACTCGTACCTCATCATTACATCTTCCTTCACTGACAGCCCAAGACTATAAATAATCCTTATCTATACCACTTACCTGGAGTTTAATCTCAAACCATACTACAATTTAACTTTTTTAAAAGCAAGAGTTTTTAATTCCCTGCAGAGATTAATGTGGTACCACATACACAGTAAGCTCTTTAAAAATATTTTTTAATGAAAGAATAACATACTTTTACTGAAACAATTTTAAGTTCATTCACAGATGGTGATTATTTGTAATTAAACCATATAGTGCACAAAGTAAGCTGTTCTAAAAACATAATTATAGAATTCTTAATAATAGATATTAGACATGTTTACCCTGAGAATTTCTTTAGTTGCTTTTTCGAGCTTCCTAGGGTATTTCTTTCATTGGAGTGTTTCCAAGAGTATATCATTCACCCCCCCTTCTCATTTTTAGAGCCTGCACGTAATATGGTACAAAGAATTTCTGTTGGTTTTATTTTTGGTGAGTTAAATATATGCAAATATCATTATAAAACATATAAGAGTTTCGTAGTCCACTATTTTTATGTGGCCATTAGATTATAATTTCTTACCTCCCATTTTTAATTTATTAAAAATTAAGTCTATTGGGACAACATTTGTTAATAACATCATATAAGCTTCAGCTGTTCATCTTTACGTTCCATCAATGGTACGTTCCATCAATGGTACGTTCCATCAATGGTACGTTCCATCAATGGTACTTTCCATTGTGTGCCCGCCGTCCAATCGGTGTAAGCAGGAAGCACATGCTGATTCGACCGTGTGGTTCAGGGCCATGTTAGGGACTGAGAGGCACATGCAGAAAGTCAGCCAACTTTCCCCTTTCTTGTAAAGATGGATAGACAAGGGCAATAAAACACAATGCAAAATTACGTTACTAAGTGATTTTTTAAACTCTTGTAGGGGGTATAGTTGCCTCCAGAGAAACGCTAATAGTATTTTATGAAAAAAGGGCTCCAACAGAATGTGGCATTCTCTGTTCTTAGATATGTGTAATAATTCAACTTATAACTAATGTTTCTCAGTATTTAAAAATAGACAACCTGACATATGCCTACAGTTTCAAAAGGATTCTGTAAAGGAAGCCCTTGCCACAGAATTAGGAGCGGAGGCCGAGGGCCTCCTGGCAGCCCTTTCACGTGAGTCGCTCTGCACTCTGGCAGTTGGTGAAATGGCCATAGTCTTTATAGCGTCAGGTTCTGCCTGGGAGAGCGCCCTTCCAGATACTTCTTCTCAGGTTGCCAGATTCAGAGAAACAATCGACCTTTCTAGGTCACTGGGGTGCCCTAATTGTATCTTAATTGATAAGGGCCTGAAAGAGTTAATACAGCTTTCAAACTTCTCCAACAGTCTGCTGCTGTAATCTGTTCATGGGAGACGTGGGCAATGGAGACATTCAGACCTCTGTCTGAAATTCCTTTAGAGCTTTCCTGATTGTTTTTCCTTTAAGAATCCCCGAGAAGAAAGTTTGAGTCAGGGATTGTTGCTCCTTCTTTGCAGATGAGGAAATAGAGATAGAAAGAAACGGTG
>PVJD01000056.1:782381-794682 GCA_004026545.1 Mormoops blainvillei
CTACCTTTGGCTTTTATCCTCTGGCTAAGTTAAATGTGACCATTTTAACTACAATAAGCATTATTGCTAGCTGTGAATAAAACAATACATCTAAATTAATGTCAGTACTCAGATTTGACATTCGTTAATGTTTTAACTAATATGTTAGTACATTTAAGTAATAATAAAAGGATGAGTATGTCAAGTTCCAATTTTACTATGTAAAAATATCAACTAAACAGTTAATAATATTTCCCAGTTGTTTTAACTTCAAATTTAGCAGCCCCATTGTCACTGGTGATATATCAAAACCTCTAAAAGTATACTTGGAATTTATAGAAACTGAAGTGATTGGTATTCAGATATAATTCTTTAGTGGCCTTTTTCTTTTCTTTTCTTTCGGGTTTTTTTTTTTTTTTTTTTTTTTTTTTTTTTTTTTTTTTTTTTTTTTTTTTTTTAGTACAGGATGAAATTTGAAAGTATGAAAAACTTTGAGATAAATTGAAATAGGCAAAACATTTTATGCAACTGTTGGTGAAAAGGACATTCATTATTTTTTTCTGTACTTACTATATTGCTTGTGGCCAGAATTAGCACACCATGAGCCAGAGAGAGAGAGATAAGACAAATAGAATGGCACGCAGCTAATTTTGTTTAGCAAGTTTAGATCTGATACATGCTATTTCACTCCTATAAACTGACTCAGTCACTCTTTGAAAGGTGCAGATGAAGTTGGTATCCCACTGTTTAACAGCTTTCACTCAATAATTATAGACTATATAAAATAAATTTCTGTAAATTCTATATTTCTTACTGGCAGGATGAGAACTGGGAAGCTAGATTTATTAATGAGGAGTAAAAGGAAAAACAAAAATACTTCAATTATTTCAGTTCCACAGAAAATAACATGTGTCAAAACATCTATTATTTTATGGTAATTCTCAGTTTTATGATTTGAACCTGGTATATGGTAATACCCACGTTCTGGAACTACTCATTCATTGACAGTAGTTCCATCAGAGGGATGGGATCCACTGTGATTATCAGAAGTGGCTATAAAACAAACAAACAAAAAAACCCTAAAGGCCAGACCTTGGTCTTTGTAAAAACGTGCCATCATCCAAAAGAAATTTTAGAGAAATTTCTAAATGAGGCTAACTTGTGCAAAAAAAATGATCACACTTGATGGAAATGTAATTCTAGAAAAAGCCAGGGATTTGTACAGAGATATCCATATTTGGGAATACCTTAAGGAATGTTCTTAAAAGTATATTCTAGCATAATGAATTGTAAGGTATCTAGAAAGTTATAACATTATTCACATATCTACTAGAGCTTTGTCATGGCTCAAGACTACATTTTCCAATCAAGCTTACTGTAGAGAATAATTCTCATATTCAATTGTTCATCTCATCATATTTCCAGTGGTTATTTCAAGGTTAATTTTTTTCAGACAGCTTCTCTCTTGATTAAAGTTCATAGTAATTGTATATGTGCTGATATAGCACATGAAGGTTTTAAAATAATGACGTCTTTGATTTTATACGAAGTCAAGATGAAATGCTTTTCAATGCTTCCTATTCAAATATATGAAAAAAAGCCTTCAGTGTTTGTTTTTGATTTCTATTAAAAATATGGAGACATTTGTTTGGCATTTTGAAAATCCTATAAAGCCTGTGTAAGGGTGTGAATAACAAAATATATTCCGTTGCCAGACTGATACTCAATTGTACGCTTCTTACAATTTTACTGATTGTTCAAACATTGCAGATCAAACAGCTAACTAAAGAATTACTGCCTGCAGCAGTAATGGACCTTCCCATCTCTGCTTTGGCATGTGCGGTGATTCATTCTGATGTATCTGTGCCATTATAATCACTAAATACTTTGCTACTCTGATACATAATAATTTTTTTGCTGCATTTTAGAGTAACAGGAATATTAATAGTATACTAACTTTACCACAGTGAAGTATTAGTTCGTTTGGAGAAGGCATGCATCTAAATTGTGTAGTACGGCATAGGTGCTTTCATATTTGACTTGAGGGTTGAAAAAGACATGGCTTAAAAATGATAGACAGAGTGTCTGGTCTGCAGATTGAATTAGCCTAGAAGAAAAATTGCATGACTGAGGCAGGCCAAAGGACTTCAATAAAGCAGATGCTATGAATTCTCCTAAAGTAGGAATGGATACAGATGGGTCATATGTCTATTAACTGGGCTTAGGGAGAATCACAATTTGAACTTGTGATTGCCATAATATGTGTGCTAATAACCATATTACATACTTATATTATTAATCAGAATGAATAGTTATCTGACAAGGTGTCAGCTGTCCCACGTGTTTGTATTAAGTCACTTAAGACATAGGACTATCCCTTAAGGGCACCACACATACCCTTTCTATTTGTGGTGGATGAAGAGAAGAAAACATCCAATTAAAACTCTTTTTACACAATTAAAATGTAATATTGTGACAGAAATTATGAGTTGCTTAATTAGGGTGCTCTTGCTAACGTAGATAAGCAATTTTTTTTTGCAAAGTAAACTCTGTTACATCAGAGTAGTGGAATACCATTTCATTTGAAGAATGATTAAAGAGAAGTAGATGCCAAGCATGAAAAGGAGGAGGCTTGGGAAGGGGACATGATAGCTATCTTTAAAAGTTGAAGGGTTGTTACATACAAGAGGGATTAGCACTGTTCTGTGTAGCCTTGGAGAACAGAAACATTAACAGCTGTTTGACATTGTAAGGCATCAGGTTTCGGCTGAACACCATCAAGGAGTTTCTCACAGTTAGAGCTTTCCAAAGTTGGATTGGACTGTCCTGGGAGGTAGTGAGTTCCTTCATGTGTGGGGTGGTAGGCTCTGATCTCACCTCTTCTGTGATGGTAAGGAATGAATGAGGCAGCTGAGGAACAACTGGTCAGCGATACTGGGGATGGGGATTTGGTTCCATGACTTCTGAGGGCCCTTCCCACCCCGAGAGACTGTCACAAGCGCACTGCACCCAGATATCCTTTCCTGGGCTGCAAAAAACAGAGGCATGGAACACAAACTCCATGTCTCTGTGGCTAGGATTCCTGCCCAAATGCTTTTTGTCATCATACCTTCTCTTCATAGATCAGGGGATTTGTGAAGGATCTTTTAAAGATTGTTTTTCATCTGGAGAACATTATGCTAAGTAAATAAGGCAGTCAGAGAAAGGCAAATACCATATGATGTCACTCGTCTGTGGAATCTAATGAACAAACTGCACCAATAAGAAAAACGGGTGGAGAGTAGGATGACAGCTAGTGGAGGGGAGGTGCAGGGGTGAAGAGATTGAGCAAAAAAGAAAAAGGATTCATGGACACGGACGACAGTGTGGTGAGTGCTGAGAGAAGGTGTATAAGGGGACTAAATGGTAATGGGAAAATACAATAAAGATTAAATTAAAAATATAGTTTTTCGTAAATTAAAAAAAAGTTCTTATTTTTTTCTCGACAGTCTTTATGTTAGGCATACTTCTAATCTAACGTGCTGTAATAAATAAATTATTCTCAAATTTTAAAACCAGATGATGTAAAATAAAAGTATACAAGCTTAAAAATATATATTTCATTGTGCTCCTGGGTTACCACAGCAGGTATTTATAAGACTGGGTCTAACACAACTTGAGGGAGAAATATATAAGCAGGGGAGCCATGGAGCAGGAAATTAGAAAACTGGGCATCCAGTGGTGAGTAGAGTATAAACTGTAGAGAAATAGCAAAAGAGGGGTGCTTTCCTAAAGGAGTTCAAAATAAAAATGATACAAAAAACTGAAGGCACATATGTAGACATCTCACTTACAAATAAAGTAGCTCTTCATTAGTTAACTTTGGGAATATTTTACTTCAAGACCTTTAACATTTCAATCTCTTTTACTACTTCTTTTAGATATACACTTTAAGACCCTAAATAAAATGTTTTGCTTTTTTTCTTTCGTGATCACTTTTTTAAACATTATTTTAGATTACCCTGGTATGAAATCTACAGTTCTGTCATATATGAGGTCTGTCCAGAAGGTATCCAGCCATGTAATATGAAAAAAAGACACATTTATTGAAGAAGGTGCAAAAACATTGTGCATAGGACAATGATGACTCAGCCCCCTCTAAAGCAGGCACGTTGGGACTTCACACAGTTCTCCCAATTGCCATCAGCTGCCCTATCGTATTTTCCTAAATCTCATTGACAGTCGAAATCTCTTCCCTTTCAAAGGTGGTTTTAGTTTTGGGAAAATCCAGAAGTCACAGGGCACCAAAACTGGGCTCTGTTGGGGGCTGACTCACTTGGGTGATTTGATGTTTTGCCAGAAACTGCATGAGATGAGATGCATGAGTGGGTGCAATATTGTGACGAAGCTGCCAGTCACCAGTTGCCCATAGCCGTGGCCTTCTGAACCATCTGAATAGTTTCCATGGGGGAATGTTCAAGCTTAACACAAAATTTGATGCAGAATTCTTGCTCTTGCTCAGTCATTTCAAATGCAACAGCCACACTGTGCACATGCTCACTCAACGGCATCTACCACCTCCACTGACTAGTACAGTGAAGTCGTCATTGTTCACGTATGCACATGCCAGGCCACTCCCCTTGGCTGCTGGGTTACATCGATGTCACCCAAACGATTCTGGTTATGTTAACAATGGCTGGCTTTTTTCTGGACACACCTCATGTGCTTTCTGCATCTTTCTGATTCACCACCTCTCCTCATTGACTGCAGTCTATATCCATTCTAACGCTTCCTCTAGGCCAAGCACGGTGACTGTGCTGGTACCTCCTTCAGTTTTCCGTACAACCTGAATGGTAGGTGATAGTAACTCTACTTATAGATAAGGAAACTGAGACTCAGAACCATATAATTGGCCAAGATTACAGGGCCACTTGCCAGCAGAGGCAATACCCTAAAAATCCATATGGCTATTTTGGTGTATACTTTAGATGTACATTTGGTTATCTGTCTTTAAAGAGATGATGAGTGAACACAGTCCACTCAACAAAAATTAAGTCTTTCACAAGTTCTTCCCCAGACTAGGTCCTATTCATTCTCGTTTTCTTAGCTTCTGGGTACCATCCCCTGTCTCACTTCTGTGTAGCTCGTTCTGAGCTGTTACCTCTCAGCGGAGCTCCAAGCTTCCTGTTGCTACTGCCCTCTGAATTTCTTCACTTGGGTATAACAGTGCCTTCAGCTCAATCTATTGAACACTTTACTTTTCTGTTTTCACAACTCGGTGTGCTTTTCTTGACCTTATTTGGTAGAATTTACCATAAACACCCTAGTTCACTATTCATTTGGTACAAAAGCCAAGAAATCATCATAGCTAACATTTATTAGAGGCCTACTGTGTCAGAAAGTGTGCTCTGCACACTAAGGTACAATATCTCACCTAGTCCTCACAGTACGGACACCGCTGCCCTCATTTTACTGGCAAGGGCAAGAAGCTTAGAGAGATTAAATAGTTTCCCAAAGGGCACATGTTGGTGCAGGTGGCATATCAGCAGTGCCCACCCTCCTAACTATTAATTTTATATCGTCCAAATATCAATATTTTATATGTGAAAGTAAACTAAAACTGCTAAGACGTATGTTGACAATATAGATTCAGTTTATTATTTTATGCCATTAACAAATATTTGTCCATAATAATTATTAATAACCAGGTATATTTATGAATATGCTAAACTTGGAAACAGGATCTAGTGTATTAACAATATATGCTAGTATTCTATCATCACATTAAAATTTAAGTACACTATGATACTTTAAATAGAGTAATTGGATTAGTCCCTTTTTAAAATTGATAACATTAAGTAAAATATTGCAAAGAGTTAAATTAGAGGTTAAAAGAAAGGGGCCTAAGAATTATATAACCCAGGTTTGAACTCTACTCATGTAAAGATTTATTAATTACTCAATCTTTTTAAGCTTCAGTTTTCTTGTCTAAAACTGGGATCTAATACTTACAAGAACTTTATAATTGTAGGGATTAAATGAGGTGCTATATGTAACACGATGTCAATCACATAGTAGTAAATGCTCAATAAATGTTAATTAAATGATGTTTGTTGTAGTATTAGTAGTATTACGTTAGCTAATTGAAGCATCATAATGCATCAAAATGAAAAAAGAAGCATCATAAATGTAAAGTAACAAAATGTTAAATGTAAGACGACTATGGACTTTCTCTTTTTCATAATTTGAATATAAGTTGTGTGCTGCATTTATAAATAGATGATACAATGTTGGTTTGCAGAATTACTGTATATATGGACTGGCCTGATGTAAGTACGCTATTCAGGGAAGAATTTGGCTCTCTCTGAGGTGCAGTTTACTCGAATCATTTTTCCTACATGTTGTTTTTATAGTTTTGGTATTTAAAAAAAATAGCGCTTAGAGAGACAGTTTTGTTTTAAAGATTTATGTTTACCTGACAAACTCAAACCCTTTGTCTTTTCATCCTTATTGTTTTTTAAAGTGCCTTCAAGAGAAAATGGTTTTTAATCAAATTTATGAGATAACTTTTTTATGTTGCATTTTATAGACATTTAAACTTTTCAAGATAGGGCACAACTAATGTATGACTGAATGTATTTTTTGGAAACATCTTTGCGTGCTAGAGCAGAAACTTCAGCATCTGTACACAAATACTGATCAGCTTGTGCCACATGGAAAATAATCTGAAAATCATTGCGATTATTGAGTGTTTTCCCTCTATCATGGTTTTTGCATATTTGCTAAATAATTAAGAAACCTGGCTAAAGTCTATACATGTCCTCATGAAGTTTTTAATTCTTAGAGTTACGTTGGTAGTGCTCATTTACCAACTGACATTGAAACACCTCAGAAGTGAATGTACACATTTAAAAATAGTATTAACTGTGGAGAGGGCAGTTTTTGCTCTTCTAAAGTTAACTGCTTGCTTTCATGCAACAACCTCAAATTTCCTACAGCCAATGAGTTAGATCAAGAAAACAGTTATTTTGACAATTTGCAGATCTGGACATTTTCAAGGATGCTGTGAATTGACCACTTAGGAACCAACCAAATAAATAAATAGATTTCAAAATACTTAGGCTGTTACCTTTAGACCGAGAGGTAGGTAGAAATTTACTTCACATGCCCCAATCACATGTTATTATCTTAGTCAGCTGAAAGGTGGTACTTCAGAATAATATGGGCAGTAGGGATGTGTGATTAGGTTTCTGTCAGAGTTTCTGAGACAAACTATGAGTTTTACCCTTGAAATAAACACCTTGCAGCAGTTGAATCACTAAAAATGTTAGATGTGAGGACAGTAACCCAACAAAATGATTATCACATGCCAACTTTTAAATTTTAAGTGTAATTTTTAGATGCAAGTGTTGACTTTGGTATCAAGATTTTATGTAGCTACAACTATACTTTTTTACTTAAGTACACACCTATAAATTGTAATATTAAATTGTAATATTAAATTGTAATCGTAATTAATTGTAATTAATTTATTAATATAAATTGTAATTGACTTCCCCTGTTGATTTTGTTATTATTTATTATTAATATGACATTCTATTTAACCTATGTTTGATCACAAATTTAGAAGACGAAAGTATTATCTACATATCTGAATATAAAGATATTTACAAAGATACTTATTCAATTAAGATATCCTAATACACATATTTTAAATGAAGACGTCATAAGCAGATTAGACTTCATGGATGCATTCTACAAATGACAATAGTTGTTACCATGGTAACCTTTACCAGGTACTTGGTGGTGTAATTTGAATTAGTCCTATTCTACAATGAGGGTGGTGAGGTAATGAAAATTAGAGTAATTAACATTCAGGGCTTGAGTTTAAAGAAAGACGATATGCTGAGTTTATGAGAAAAGCAGGGATATTGAACAGGGTAAATTAGACTGCTAGGGATGAAATGACCACCACGTAACAATCGGCCAGTCTCCCCTTCCTTTCTCTCACTCCATGCCGGCTTTCGTTTTTGATCCTGTTGTTCTCCACCCCTGAGTGGTTCTAATTGCATCCATGAATCAGGAACCAACTCATTCTGTTCTTACAAAGCAGTCTTAATCTTTCACTGCCAGCCAATATCCTACTTAAAAATCAGTCTAGAGAGTACCTTCCCATTAGAAAAGGACAGTTTCTATCAGTTTTTGATACTAATTTTGACTTTAATGAACTCTGGTGTTTGTTGGGTTTCATGTACTTACGAATTAACACCCTACCCCGACACCAGCCACCAAATATCAAAGCAGTTTTCCCCTTTTCGATTAGTCCACTTGGAGGAATTTGTCATAATTCTAATTCTGTCATTCGTTTTCTTCGATACAGTCTTAACCTGTGTGCAGCACTTTGTGTTTTTAACTTTTATTTCAGACCATTTTGTACCCTTACTTAGGTTTTGCAAATGTACTAAAGTGGGTTGTCAGTGGAAGTATTTGCCTGAAATGACTACAACTCAAAAGCAGAAAATTATTGATTTTTAAAATGAATTATTTTCCTCAGACTTTAGTGAGGCCAATTTCCAATAGCAGTTTTATTTACCCTTTATCTTTCCATGCAGTAGCTTTAATATCACCAAGGCCACTGTCACCATCAATATATTCCTGAAAAAGATGATTATGATTTGCAGTTTTTCTAAAAGGAGAGTTGGGAAGTTGTGTGTATTACTTGATCAAGCTTTGGCATATCTGTATTATGTAAAACTCTCAATTATAGTTTAAATCATAATGCTTATATTTCTAATAATGATAGATTTTTAAATTATTCCAATTATGTAGAATTTATTGCATATTTAAAAAAATTAAGGGATGAATGATCTATACTGCATTATATTGCTAAGAAGGAGGACAGCGAGCTTCTCTGGATTTATTTGCACTTTAAGAGATCAAGTTTGGAAAAACAATTTGGGTTTTATAGGCTTTTCATTGTTCTTGACTAGATGTCTTGATTAGGAGCACCAGTGCAGGGGATTCCACGCACACACGGGACTGGTAGCAGTGGGAGCCCCAAATAAATGTTTCAGAGGAGGTTATAAACAGCTGTCCCTTTGGGCTCTGATCCCTATTTGGAATAGTCCCAGGACTTGTGACAGAAATCTTCTCTAGGATTATTGCCCTACTTACAAGTATTCACGTCCTGGGACCTTGCACCCACCCCACCCGCACCTGCACCCACACCCCCCTTCCCTGTCACTGCTTCTCTAGCAGCAGTCAGATGTGGAGTTAGAGGCTGGGCTTGCAGATCCCACCTCAGCACTGTAGTCACCCCTTTCGTCCAGTGTTCCCTTCTGCCACTGTTCTTCAACTATGAACAACTTCATTTCCATTGAGCTCTCTATTGTCTATTTAGAAATCATTAAGTAAAAATGGATTGCCAAAGTTGTACCTAGCAGGGCCTTTTAGTGCCAAAAATGATTTAGCTTTACACAAATATTTTGAATCTTAGTGGTTTCATGCATCACTGCAGTTCTCTTAGAGCATTTTGTTATGCTGTGTAGTTTTTACAAGTATGCAAATATTGAAGTATTTTTAATATCCCTGACACTATTAAATGTCCAGTCATTTTCCCAAGATTTTCAGGTGGGTCTTGGGAAATTCTGAGATGAAATTATATAATTGTTATTGAGGAATAACATTCATTCATGAATATAATTTTCAGTGAGGATATTATCGGGGAAAAACTAATTGGTGTCATATCTGCGGTTGAAATCAGAGACAATGATTAGAATTACATTTTCTAAGAATATTTTTCCAGGGATGGACTCCCTGTCCCTTGAAAACTGCAAACTGAGATGCACTTACCTAGAAAATGAATTCCTT
This sequence comes from Mormoops blainvillei, assembly GCA_004026545.1. NCBI lineage: Eukaryota > Metazoa > Chordata > Mammalia > Chiroptera > Mormoopidae > Mormoops > Mormoops blainvillei. The sequence goes on from PVJD01000056.1 coordinate 792,210, forward strand.
ATCAATTAATTTATTAGTGTATTAGGCTGATTTATGGTCAAACAAAGTAGGTCTGTGATAGTGTCACCAGAAACTATGCATCAAATATATATATTGTGTATAGCTCATAGCTGAGAACAATTAAAATGACATATTCTCAATGAGTGATACACTTTAATGTTTTCTAAGTTTTGTAGCTTATTTTTTGCAGATTGAAGACCGAAACAACTCCATACTGTAGGATAGTGTTACGTTTTTTTTCATACAGTGTGCAGTGTTTTAATTCTCATAATAACAGGCTTGCTCGGTTTTCCAGCAGGAGGCCCCTCAAAGCAAGATGATGCCTCTCGCCTGGCAGACTTCTGTATAAATAAATAACACTCCGAATATTTCTTTCAAATACTCATGTAAGTGAGATAATGCTATATAACTTTTTTTATTTAAAAAAAATAGCTGTACTAAGTCAGTGACCTGTAATAAATAGCCCTGCAAGGAGAAGTGACAGCCTCATTCACCTTGCACCCATGCAGAAATAACTGAGCTCTATTTCCATGGCTGGAGGGGTAAGAAGAAAGAAGAGAATGAAAGAAAACAACTGACCTTGGATTGCAGTCACTCTCATGCTAACAAGGGGGAGTTTACACTGACTATTCTTATTACATTGAATTTAGCACTCAACACACTGCAAATAGCCCCCTTGTATTCTCAGCATTCGGCTAGTCATTGATTATAATGGTATGGTGGATATATGGTAAACAGTCTATTTCTATTTCCCTGAGTTCTGTATACTTTTCTGTTAACATTTCATCAACAGGTAAAATATTGTACAGAGAAATTTTTATTTATTGAATATAATGATGCAGTGATTATAAATACAGCTTTTGGACAAGGATGGAAATGTATGTTTAAAGCTTTTCTAATTCAAGACATGACAATATCATCTTCATGTCCTATACTTTTCCTAAAATTGTAAATATTGAAATGTTTCATAAAGAAAATAGAAAGTGTATGCTACAGAAAATACTAAAACTAAGACCTTTAAATTTTTTCACAATGAAAATATTAAAAGATTTTTTAATTTTGGATTTTCAATTGTGATTCACAGACATTGTTTTTCTAAGACTTTCAACAGATGTTATATAGAGAATATAGAAAAGTTTGCAGTGACTGTCAGTCTGAAATTAAAGCCTTTGCTCAGACTGATTTCATTGAAATTTATGGAAGTCATGCAAACATAGTTCAGTGGGGTTCAGTCCATTGTACTTATTTATACATTCTGCCTAGCCATTCATTTGTCCAGCACCTAACAGGCATTGCACAGAAGTAGGATCAGACAGCCTGATGTACAAAAACAAAGACCAAGGATAAGTAGCCCTGGTTCCACAATTAAATTATTCAATTTATATAAAATTCAGGACTAGAGGATTTAATATATTTGCCATCCACAAAAAAAAAAAAGTCAGTAACAAGAATATTTGAGATACTCAGAACTTCTGGGTGATTTTATAAACACAGAAATTCAGTATAACACTGAGGTTGCAGAATATTTTGGTTATTACCATATTAATACATTTTAATGTTTACTCTGTTTCTAGCATATATGAGACTTGGAATTGTTTGCAGAAAGTGTTCTTAAAACGATAACTTTTTGCCAGTTAATTTACAGAAAATGAATATAAGACTCAGAGCAGTTATTTGCCTAAGAATAGACAGCCAATTAGTGGAAAAGACTGGAACCATATCATCTGACATTTTTGTGTTACCCTTGCAACTATTCTGTGCAAGTGGAGGAGAAATAGATTACTAGACAGTTTTTACACTGCATTTCATTTTGTACATTTAAAATATAACTTTTAGATTATTATTAAAATAATATATTTATTCAACAAAATTAATATATGCAAAACTGAGGAAAATATCTTTTGTAATCTCACAACTAGGAAGAAACCACCGCTTATGCTTTGTGCTAATAAATTGTGCATGGCGATATATGTCTTTTAATATCCAAGTGAGTGTATATATGTCTGTGAATATGTCTGTAATAATTTTTACAAAAATGGTGTTTATTTTCTGTTCTATTTCAAACCAACTTTTGTATTTATTTTATATCTTGCACATATTTTTATATCTGGAATTCTTATTTATACAAATGTATTTAATGGTATAATTTTTTCATTATTTGGAAACAATTTATCTACTAAATTCCCTTGTGTTGTACTTTATTTTTTCAATTTTAATTGTTCTCCTTTGTTAATAAAAAGTTTCAGAGAATCAGTTAAATCTGTGTACATAATAGTGATTATTTTTCAGGATAAATTTAAGCAAGGTCAAAATTAAGAAAAATGCAAGCTTTTTATATTCATTGCTTCATTATTCTGAAGAAAGTTTTTACTAATTCACTCTCTTGTTAACCATTTAAAATTTATTTACAGTATTTTAGATTTGTTATTATTTTAGATTTCCTAAATATGAATATAAATATATATATATTTTT